>JAJJWW010005070.1:0-21255 GCA_023531295.1 Papaver armeniacum
CTAGTTTGTTTAGGTAAAAACCTTTTTGTAAGACATGCGCACCATTTGGTTTATCTCAGAGACACACTCCCATGAATAAAGAAAATCGTGTTATAATGCATGGGATGAATGAATGCGTCCGTGAAGGCTTTAACGTGGGTCTTATTCACATATGCTTGATCGAAATTTATACTCAACTTGGAAACTGAAATGACTTCTGAAATCAATACCAGACCGAAATTTGTACTGCACTTGACATTTATCCCGCATTTGAAAACTTGAGTTATACCGTTGCTTGACTCAATACTCGTAGATTCGAATGATGCTCTGGACCGACCATTGTGTGCGGTCCGGCGCAGCTGTGTCTGGGCCGCGGTGTGACTACATTTCTCATGCGCTTTCATATGAGTTCTAACTCCCGTGCTTTATTTCATCGCGTAGAAGAGAAAAGAACTCCTTGTCGACATGTCTTCCGGAGATACGTGCGGGTGCCAAGTCGTGAAGTGTTGACAAATTCTAAGATATGCCGAACATCGATGACGAGTTGTTCACCCGCCTTTTCCAAACATTAGGAGACATCCTTCTCATAAGATAGTCTCGCTTTCCGATTCGTAAAACATGGATGTCGACCCATTTCTCTTCTTCAAAGACTTGTGATGAGGTTTTGTCTCCAGAGAAATGAATATCCGCCTTCTCCTATTGACTTCAAGATTTGCCATACTCCACTCGGGCTCTTATGAAGGATGGATGAGACGTATGTTGAGTAATAAGGGCATTAAGGAGAATTTGACCAAAGCGCAAATTCTCAATGCGTCATGGCATCCGCCACTTTTGAAATTAAGAAAGACATGCGGAAGTTTGATTACCTTCATTTCTGGCGATTTCTACTGCACACACGCCCATAGCTAGACGGGAGAAATGACTATTACCCGGAGAGTGTAGCCGCATTAATGAACCCGCCCGTTGCCTAAGTCTTTCTTACGAGCTCTCCGATGCGAACAAAGTAATTATGATGCTATACTTCAAAAGGCTGAGGGATTCGAGAGTCTGGACAAGGAGGAGAAAAAAGATGCGAGATGCTTTATACTTGGCGGGTGCTCTGAGTGGTCTCCCGCGCACCCGGAGTCGAATCAAGAGTTGGAAAATGAGCCTCGTGATTGCGTCTCGTCTTTTTATGGCTATCCAGGGATATATTTGATGCATGGTTCAGGGAAGAAGACCATAAGAGGTGAGCTTGTTAAGATTGCTATAAGGGTCGCGAAGGGTGAAGTTCTTCCTCTAGGTCATTGTTCCTCGGATCACCGTATTCTCATCTGACGCTTTAGCAATGGACATGCATGTTTCTAACGGGTATAAGAAGGTGGAGTCGCATCGTTCACTTCGCTTTTCTTCAAGCGCTCTTATGGGAACACTTCGGTTATGCTCCTACTCCCGCACCTTCACTCGTTAACTTGTACTGGCGGCTCGAGAATACTCCGATGGAATAAGAAGCGCCCTAAAGCCGAAGCACAAATTGTGGATGTATCTGACAACGTTTCTTCCGTAGATTTTCGTCCATGGGGGCCGATTCACTTTCCATCGTTCAGGCCCAAAGACCTTGCCGACTCATCCCGGCGTTCGTGTTGCGACCCGATGTTAAGACCATGAGATCCGGGGAAATTATTTACTCGCAGGCACTGCATTCCAGATATGTCCCGTCTCTATTTAACGAAGAATTTGCTCACGACTCCGTACAACATTGATAAAGCGCATGCTCGCCAAATGGGATTTGATCAGTGGTGTTCCATTCATCCGTCCACCGTAGTTTCAAAGGAATTCCCTTCCAATAGTCTTAATGCCGACGTGTTCTGAGACGGTGAGCCTTCCCTTTCCGGCCTATTGGGAGAAAAACCCAAGACAGACCGATAAGTACAAGGAATTTTGGAGGTAGGCACCGTTGGTTTTTCAGTGATTCTGAGAGTATCGTGACGGCATCCCCGTGGTGAACCATCTTCTCGACGTCTCGACGAGCACTTCTGGCCGAGTTACTCCCCACCAAACGACCATGAGCTGAGGATCACAGTCCCCAAGTAGGAGAGAGACTCCAAGAGGCAAGCATGCGGTCCTAGATCCTCAATTCCTCCAATATGGGTGTATTTAAATCTCTTCCTGCTCTTTTATTTCTCCAAGCAAATTCTTAAAACGATCCTTGCTTGAAATCAGGAATTTCTGAAGAGAATGCCTTCTACAAGGTTGGCGCGTATTCAAAACGAGAAGGTTGGCAATGTGATCGGCTCTTCATGCCGAGAAGTCTCGATCGGTACCGACCTTCATGCCGAGAAACACGCAGATCTCCATTCGAGGCCCGACAAGATCGATCCTGCTCACGCTCGAGAGAGATCTCTGGAGAAACCGCTCCTTTTTCTCCGGACCACTCGGCTGCAGACGATGAGGTGCTCGGTGGAACAAGGCGCTCCCCTTAGTGATCTTGTCGACGGGCCGTGGATGGAAATCAGCACCCGTGAGTGAAAGAGAGGCGGCACTCCGCCGTAGTTTGGGCGCTCCTCGAAATTCGTCCCGAACGTGCTCCGCCAATATGGCCATTGTGGTGACTCCTTCGAAAAGCCCCCGCACCCGACATGGGTTCCCATGCGGTTGGTGAATCACCGATGACGCAGCCTCTGGGGCTTTGTTCGATCCTCCTTTTGCTATCCCTTATCCGTGCCATGTGTTGGTTGGTGGATTCAGACATGGCTTGCTCAGTCTTGAAGAGTTGTACACCGCACAACATGGGAGAAACACGGACCATATTGCTACCACCACGAAGCTCTGGGAGTCGTCTTGCATCGGTCAACCGCGTCCAAGAAGCTTTAGTTTCTATCCATGGATGAGCGCTCACGACTGGGGAACAGGCTCAAGAGGTGATCGAAGATCGAGGTGCCATCCGGACGTGTTTGCGCAAGACATGCCTTCAATGCTCCTTGGTTCTTCAAAGGGTTCTCCGAGATTCGTGGAGCTCCGTAAACTACATGACGAAGTCCCTTCCGCGGACCGTGTCGCTCTCGCTGAAGAAGAGGTCGAGAGGTTGCCTAAAGAACTCGAGCCGAAGGTGTCGTGCTTCAAAGCGATGAAAGTCTCTCTTGCCCGTAAGGATGAGTTGTTGCTTAAAGACTTTCCTTGAAGTATTCGTAGCATATACCGGCGTTTCTCTTATATGCTTTTCTTTTTGAGTGATAGTGAGGATTTTCTTTGACTTCCTATTGATTAATAGGTAATTGAATTGGCTTATTTTGAGATAGTTTTGTGAACAACCCTTTTGAAAGAGATTATGTTAAATGAGATTTGCATCTTGGTCATGAATGATTGCACATATTACATGAAATTGCAAATGTTATGTAAAAGGGAGGTACGAATGGAAACAAACATGTCGTTTGATCACTGGAGCCTCTTTCTCCACGTGCAGGATGCTAAGTCCCCAAGGGAATTCTAAAACTATCTTTCTTGTAAAGTTGTTGAGTAAAACTTACTTGCCTTTTGAAGCCTCACTTATATCAAACCTAGAGTAGTCTCTCTAAGAAAAATCCTTCCGTAAGCTATCTCTCCGAACCAAGCTTCTCCCCGCGAACAATGCGCTTCAAAGCGTTGCATTCACCGGTGGGGTGATGAAGGAACCTGGTGGTAATGACAACACCTGGTCCATTACTTGATCGCTGAGCGGGACAGCCATACCTGGGTAGCTCCACCTCTCCATTTCGCACTCCACGCCTCCGGAAGTCAGCCTCCTAATCTTCTTCATCGGGAAGGGGAAATGTAAGTACCTCGAGTCTAGCTTTTCCGCGTAGCGGGCGTTGCAATGTCTCTCGCGTGGCTTTGATGTGGAAACGAGAGACAGTTGGAAGCACTTGTGAGTGCCATCATATCTCGTGATCGCTTGCCTGTGGCAAAGGATGTGGAAGGTGTCGTAATGGCCACTCGCCTGAGTGACCGGATTAACGCTCCCATCCTCTCGTATCCAGTGCATTTCTTGATTGATTTCTCCTTCCTCAAGCGTTTCTCCACTGGTTGGAGGCCGACGCGGATCGGACAAGCCTTCCGTGCTTCAATAAGAGTTTTCGAAATACAAATCTTCTGAAGGTTAGGCTCCATAGGCCAGCAGTGCTCCTCTTTCTTTATCCCACAGCAGACAATTGTAGTACTCCGTGACAAGTCTTTTCTCCCGTGAGAGTTGCCTCGATCTTCATTGTCGACCGGACCATGTCGTTCATCTTTCCCCGAAGTCTCCTCGCATTACGCGCTCTTTTCGCCTCTCCACCTAGAAGCGTGACTCCCGGCTAATGATTCAACATTTCTGTGCCGCCCGAGTAGACGCCCGTCGACCCTTCTTGTAATTGTGCCGCTATATCATTCAAAAGGCGAAATGTCTCGCTCCGCTCCCGGTGATACCTAGCTTGATTTGCCAAGACATCCTCCAAAGATTCCTACCTATGCTTCCCATGATATCCGAACCGCCCGTAGCTTCTGGATACATCGCGAGATGGAAACCGAAAAATTGAGGATTCAATTTTATGCAACCGATAGATCAATCTCCCACCGTGGTCGCCAATTGCTTCGATGGGTGAAAACTACTCCCTAGCACTTGTAATTTGGGGTGTGGATGAGGAATGAATCTAAACCTTCAACAAATGCACCGCGCGGTGAGTGCTTGTAGATTCGAGAGATCAATCCGTGCAAGTCCGGCCTAAACCAAGAAATGGCCGCTCCGCACTTGTTTCGCCACAAAGCGAAGGAGATGGGGTTGATCTTAGGGAGGGAAGCGAAGAAGGTGTTGAGATTGTGAAGGTGTTGGCTTGCTTACGACTTGTAACGTAAAGATGAGCAAGCTTACTAGCGATGCAAGCAGTGCTCGGAGTGTTTGAATACGTTGTTTGTATTAACACTTGGTTTCTGCTCGTCTCGAACTTGTGTTGTTCTCGTGTTCCTGTTTTGAAATAGGCGGAGAACCTATTTATACAAGTCATTGAGCCTCATTCACGCTTTCTCGGGAAGTGGAGGTAGTGGAATGATGGAGTAGTGGAGTTGTGTGCTCATGATACACCCACCGCCCTGCCCACTTCTCCCTGTTCATCTCTAACCGCCCATGACTTCCTAACACGTTCTGTGATGGCGCGTTGCACGCCGCACGCCGTAAACCGCCGCACCAATACCCCAGTATGTATCCCCGCTTGCAGACATGATTGATGTCCGGAATGTGGATCGTGGATCCACGAAAGATAGCATGTAATGTCGAATCGAATAACCGCGTTATTCGTAAAGTCGAT
The DNA here is from genome assembly GCA_023531295.1 of Papaver armeniacum. NCBI lineage: Eukaryota > Viridiplantae > Streptophyta > Magnoliopsida > Ranunculales > Papaveraceae > Papaver > Papaver armeniacum. The sequence goes on from JAJJWW010005070.1 coordinate 5,277, forward strand.
ACTTGTGAAGTATCGTGTGTATTTTATGCGTGCATCGTATTGTGGCGTGGTAAGGTGATGGGTAATGACTGCTCATCGAACCAATTGACTCCGACTGTGGTCAGTATAACCAAGTCGGTGAAGTCGGACTGACGAGATGAGCTTTGAGACACTCATCTCGCGACCGTTAATGAATATTAGGGTTTTTGAAGAGGTGCGCAAGCATCACTCTCCAAACTTGGTCGAAACCAAGCATGGGAAGGATTTTGGAGAGGACCGACCATACATGCGTGTTGATCGCATGATGGTGTAGGTGCCCGTATTCCGTCTCCCTCATGAAAGCGGCGATCCGGGCCACTCAATTTGACCGTCAAAGAGGAGTGGTCGAGATTGATTTTGCGACAGAAGTTTGATACCGCAAGAAGCCGCGCGCCACACTCTTTCCTCGCGCTTTCCAAGACGACCTAACTTGGCCTGGCCTTGGCCTACTGGTTTGACGTGAAGATGGTAGGCCGATGTTCACGCCTATACTCCGACTATCCCATGAAAACGTGATCTAAGCCACCCACCCGTCCAGTGAAGCTGAGCGGTCGAGATCAATTTGCAATTTGGGAAGTGTAACCACGCATGTTCGTGGCGGCGTTGGATTAGCCAGGCATGATATGCCTTGGCCGATTACATGAGGGGGTAGATGGGGCCCACTGGTGGTCATGCCGGTATGACCTGACTCGCCGATTTGATCTCAGGACCCTCCATTCGTGCTCGAGAAGATGGACGCGCGCGATGGCTCGAACCCTAATTTTGGCTTTCAAAGCCGTGCGACCATGCTCTTTCAAAGTGACGAATGTGTCGTAACCAATCATGGTTGGTTTCGACCGATCGGTCAAGTGTGTAGGCGTCACATGGTGATTGTGTCGACATGCTCCGGCCCTTTGAGTCTACATCTACACCCTCCATCTATACCGCGAAGATGGATGGTCGAGACTGCTATGCAGACATGTAATATGCCGCAAACCCTAATTTAGGTTTTCCATTCATAATGCTTGGTATGGACGATTTCTTGGCAAGCAAAGGCCAATAGTCGACCATGCGTGGTCTGGCCGTGTGTATTCCATACCGGCTTGGGGGTGATGGAATCTGATCTGGGTCATCCAATCATGCTTGTGGAGTTGGATGACCGCGATCGATCATATCCTGACCGATATGGTCAGGCCGGATGCTCAATCGGGCTAGTATAACACACCTCATAAGCAAGCCAACACCTTCACAATCTCAACACCTTCTTCGCTTCCCTCCCTAAGTTCAACCCCATCTCCTTCACTTTGTGACCAAAACAAGTCCTGGAACCGCCATTTCTTGGTTTAGGCCGGACTTGTACAGATTGATCTCTCGAATCTACAAGCACTCACCGCGCAGTTGCATTTGTTTAAGGTTTAAATTCATTCCTCATCCACACCCCAAATTACCAAATTCTGCAGGAGTGGTTTTCACCCATAAACACTTATCTACAAAGTTTAATGGTTAAGCAATAAACTTCATATTGTATTCCTTAATACTATGTCTATCTAGAGTGTTCATGCTTGCACTCGCTTTTCAATATGCACGACTTGAAAGATACGTTAGGGAATGAAACAGCTCAAGTCAAATATCACTAACCTCAAGTGGAAGGATGATGTTGTCGTTGTAGCTTCTTACTTCTTCACTTCTTCAAGACTTCTTAATACGTAATGTCTCATATCCTAATACTTGCAAGCTAACCTATACGAAGTTGACTCTAGTACATAATCAAGCGACTCTTAAAATGAGTTTTGATTCACTAAAATATGACAACCAAACTTGACATACCAACGCTTGGTGGGTTCAACCGAGCTATGCTCTTACATAAGGGTTAATTAGTTATTTTCAGTTTTTTTTTTGGATAAGGGGCACTTGAAATTACCATGTAATGACCCTTTTTGTCCTATTAGGTTCAACCCCTCTAATAATTCCTTCAGCCCCTATAACATGTTACAAGAAAAAGACAAGAATTGAAACTTCAAAATAAATTCGAACTCAAATACTTGCTTAAGTCTTTTGGTTTGGATTGAGTAAGAATCAGATGTTGAGTTTTCCTATGCAAACATATTGATGAAATATTCAATCTTCACCGTGATAAACGCCGTCCAAGGCCAAAAACTTGAATTCGTCATTCGTCACCGGAAGAATGTCCATTCTTCTTACCTTGTGTATAAAATAGATGAATTTGTTAATGAAATAAGTGAACAAACATCTTATGCAAATTACCATGAAACCATCACCAACCATCACACATAAAAAACTTCAAAAGTTGAACCAAATCAAACCTTCATCTGTCCATTTTTATGTTTTTTGTTGATTTTGAGATGAATGTTTGTACTTGGTTGATGAGGGTGTTTTATAAGCTTTGATTTTAGAATCAGCCAACCCACCTCAGCCAAGCTGCATTAATTACCCTTTTGAAAGTGCCCATCAACATACTCCTCATGAATTAGAGTGCATCTTTGTGCACCCCACTAAACCAGTGGATGCACATTCCTCCCATCATTATTGGTTATACATCCGAATTCCTATATATAAAGGCTATAATTTTCTTGTCTAAAAATAGGTACAAGAGAACCTCTATATAAGAATATCCTAGGGACCACAAGAAATTATTCTTATATGGAGGTTATTCTTATATAGAGGTTAACCTGGAAACAATCAATAAAAATTTGTTATATATGTATCTAGGAGAAAACATAATTACGCACAACAAACATCACAATGTACCTAGACAATACAAATATTAATTATTTTGTTTAGTTGCACATGTATGATACGCAAGTTAAATATAGGAAGTTTGCTATGCAACACAATGTACCTAGACAATACCTAGGAAAACAAAAATTTTGTTTAGTTTCACATGTGAAATTTGTTTAGTTTCACATGTATTAGTCAAATATACGAAGTTTGCTATGTAACACAATCCACACAAAATTCAACAATGATATGGAAAATTGAAAAATAAAATCACATGATCAAAGATATTTGAATGAGTCATACAAAAAAAAAACATCACACCCGCTAAAAGGTAAAAGGATTTTTCAAATTGGTTTAAAGAATCTTTCGTCTTAAACTTTGATGTACAATATGACCTATATTATCTATATAATATTGAAAATTATTCTTATATGGAGGTAAGTTCCTTAAGACTTAGACCAAAAAAATTATGACTTATTCCAATATGGAGTTTATTCTTAAATATAATCGGCCCAAATTCGGGACCAGAATTTTTTATTCATATACGAGGTTATTCCTATATAGTATTCTTATATATAGGTTCTACTATATAACACATGGGGAATTGGAGAAATAGCATTGGTAACTGAACCCAAATTTATCATTTTTTCATCTGTTTCAATTTTTCTACATGTATTGCTCATTTTTTTTTTCTTTTTTTCACTTCTCAAGGTATGAAGCTAATTTAATGTCCTATCACATATAAGTATGATGTTGATCTAATTATCCCGATCAAATAACAAAAGTGATTCGCTAGCCAAGTAATTCGGGATGTCTAGCTAGCTGAAAGAGATTGAAATAGAGAAAGTAATTCATGGCCATTATTGACCGTTATTTTTAAATCCCACGCTTTCAGAAGAACCAACTTTCGACAAGAACTTTTAGTAGTGATCGGGAACATGACTTACTTAAAACTCTTTTATGTTTTTATCATTCACCCTAACATTTTGTGTAGGCATCCATTCTGAAACAAATGCATTATCATCAAAACTCATATCATGATTCATATTATCCTTCATAGTTTTTTTTCTTCTTCCTTAAAACCTCTCTAAACAGCTTTGGAACATAGCATATCAATATGATCGGCTCCTCTCTATCTCTATATCAGAAAATACGATGTAATTAAGCAGGATAACCGATGGTGTCCGTTTGAAATACAGATCGCAAATTTTCACTTAGACACAGCTCTGCTGTGGCTTGGCATCAGTATTCCTTCTTTGTGGCTTTTTCTTTAGTGGTTTTACACAAACCTTCCTCGTCAATATATTTCTCCTTAGATGTTTCAAATTAAATTTCGTTCGAATTTTCGTTTAAATCCGATCAAGAGAGGGTAATGTTCTTCCTTGTTAAGAAGTGGAAACAATAAAAAAAAAGTTACGAAGGAAGGAAAGAATTAGCTAGGATTTTGTGCCCAATATGTTGTTTCTCTATTATAATGCTATTTCCATTGGGGATATTTATTTTTTATATTTTAAATTATAAATTATAAAATGTACCACCTAACTAGAGTTAAAAGAAAAGCCAATCAAGAAAGGGGAATGTGCACCCCGGGTTAAGGGTGGTGCACACCATAACAATGTGAATCTCATCATAAAATTCCCTTTGATTCGTAATTCACTTAAATACTCTTTGTCTCATTACCTTTTCTTCTTCTTCTCCTCTGGATACATTGATCCACTTGCTTGCATTCTCTAACATTAAAGCTAAAGTTGAAATGCTTACACAACCCAAAATTGGTATCACCATGAATAAATGAAGAATTCACTTAAATACTCGTTGAACCATTCATTTGAATTAAATGATGTAACCATGTGAAATATCTCATTTTTGAGATGAAGTTGTAATTATAGGTACAGGCACTAGCATAGACTAGTGCAAGGTGTAAATACCCCAAAATGGTAGTAGACATCAATGCCATACTTAACAAGAGAGAAAACCCCAAAATGTCATACTTTTCTGATAACAAAAGACCCAAAATGGTAAAGAGCTGAAAGAAGGTATTGAGTTGAAGATCAACTTGCCTGGGTTTGGAAAGCATGATATCAAAGTCACTGTAGAGGGTACCTCTCTTGTTATCACTAATCTTCTGGGTAAAGAAGAAGAAAATGAAAAGCCTGTTGTTAGTGTTGGTCCAGATGTTAATGAAGATGATATGAACATTCTCGGTATAATTTTCGATCTCGACCTGGATTTTGATGACCTCAACTTATAGGAATCAAAGCCGAGATGAAGAATGGTCTTCTTAAGATCTCTATTCACAAGAAGGTTGAGGAGAAGAATATGCCATCCTTGTAATCGATGCGTAGTCTATCTCGATCGTTGTTCTTGATGAAGAAAAGGCGTGGTTGCTAATGTGTTCTTGGTTATTAGTATCTCGTTGTTTTATCTTTGGTTGCATTAAAATTTCCTTCCTAGTTTAGTTTAGTTTATCTTTATCGTCTTAGGTTCATGTTTTGTTGGTTGTGGTGATCATAAGATTGATATATCAAGGAGTGGGTTCAGCTTGTCATTTGTCAATGAATCATGTACTAGTTATTTGATCAATCTTAATCACAAACAAACCGCTTAAGTTATCCATCTTATTTCATTGTTGTGATTTATCATTCCCGCTAGTTGATGGAATATTCGGAGATATAGCAAGCTTCCATTAAAATGAAGTGTTTAATAGCTCCAGGTAAAGAGCTAGGTGTGTTGGAAACTGGTATTTTTTTTATTTGTTTTGTTTTATCTGTAGTAGCTAAAGTCTAAAATTTCAGATTTCGTACACTGTCTGTATTGTTTGTTTGATAGAGCCTAGAATGGTTGAGCTGAAAAGACACCTTTTGCAGCAAAAAGCCTGGAATGGCTATGCAAAATTTCAAACCCTAAAACCTATGTTTTCAGTGTCCTTGGATGGTCGACTTGGTTTAGTTTTTCACATCGGCGGTGATGGGAACTTGATGTTGTTAAAAATGGGTTTTTGTAGTACTTGCTATCTGTATTCAAAATTTGCTTTCTGGCTTATATTCTAGATGAAAGCTTAAAATGGTAATGCTCAAGCCTCAATAAAAACCACAACCTTAATAAGAATAAAGTTCTCGTAATTGTAAATTCAAATTTTGAATGACCGAAAAGTACTCCCTCCGTCCCACTATTAATTGACCTAGTTCAAGTTTGCACAATTTTTAAGGCAAGGAACGGAAAAGAGTATTTTAAGTATTTTTTTACAAATATATCCTTATGGATAATAATTAGTAAAATTTAGAACTGATTTATCTCTCAAACTACACCACGGATGTTCGCAAACTTTATATCATTGAAAAACATTTTAAAACACCTAAGTAACGAATATAAATAGGCCTATCAAATTATGCATATTTCTTATATTAACAAACACTAATCAATTAAAAGGGTAATTCTATAAATATCTCCTTGTTTAGCGAAATAGGTCATCTATTATGGGACAAAATCTAAAAATAAATAGGTCAATTAATAGTGGGATGGAGGGAGTATTGCTTGTGTACCGAATTTAAAAATAATGTGGTTAACTAGTGAAAAGGTGGGTCTAACAACCAAACCCAATATTTCGCTTAGCAATCAGATGGACTAACTCCAATATACTTTCAAGGGAATCAACTAGACAATGACTTAATCTTATAAAAAGTATATCAAAGATTTTTATCTCAATCCTCAATTCAATCCGCAATCAAACAAACAATAATTTGCGAGCCCGATTGAATATATGAGAGATAAACTTGAACGGTACCAAAGACCAACAATGTTCAAGGATCAATCAATTTCAATCAACAACCAAAGGTTGGATTTACCAATTGATCGATTCAACGCAAAACCACGTGATATTTCAATTATATAACAAAATATAATGCGGAAAAAAAAATACGTACACCAAAAGTTTTGTTAACGAGGAAACCGAAAATGGAAACCCCGGACCTAGTCCATTGAACACCACACCGTATTAAGACGCTCGCAGACATTAGCCTACTACAAACTAACTTCTGGCCCGGACTGTAGTTGAACCCCAATCAATCTTACGCTGATCCAAGGTACAGCTTGCGCTCCTTACGTCTCTCGATCCCAGCAGATACTACGCACTTGATTCCCTTAGCTGATCTCACCCACAACTAAGAGTTGCTACAACCCAAAGTCGAAGACTTGATAAACAAACTGTCTCACACGTAAAAGTCTATAGGAATAGATAAATGTGTTTCAACGTAAATACCTACGAGTTTTGTTCATTCTTTTGATAAATCAAGTTGAATAGGAACCAATTGATATACCGAGACTTATATTCCGAAGAATAACCTATAAATATCAATCACCTCACAATAATCTTAATCGACTAGCGAAACAAGATATTGTGGAATCACAAACGATGAGACGAAGGTGTTTGTGACTACTTTTCTATCTTCCCTATCTGATAAATTAATCTCAAGCCAATCTTACGATTGTACTCAAATACGATAGAAAACAAAGAAGATCGATCACGCAACTACAGAGAAAATAGTCAAGTCCGGCAAAGTCTTCAAGTCGTTAACCAAGGTGGTTTCGTGAAAATCTAAGGTTAAAGGAGAATCGACTCTAGCTTACACAACTAGTATCACACAGAGGTATGGGGTTAGGTTTCAAGTTGCTAGATTTATCCATTATATAGTCTCCAAATCGTGGTTTGAAATCTAAGTTACCTTGGTAACAAAGCATTCAATATTCAACGTTAGATGAAAAACTAATTAGATTCAAGCTAATATCTTTCAACCGTTAGATCTAACTTAGCTTTTATACACAAATGAAATGTAACTTAATTTAGGTTTGAGTAACCGTATCTAAACGTTTACACTTAGTTGGTTCAACAATAGTTAACCAATGGTTATCCATATGAGCACTTTCATATCAACCTTATTCATCTTCACCATAACTAGTTCAAATGACTCAAATGAACTAGTTAGAGAGTTATTCGATTGCTTAGATCTTATAAGTATACAAGACACAATTGAAGCAAAATAACTATGATTCATGAACAATATAGCCACGGTTTACAAAAGATTGCATTCCTTAATTTATAAATGTATTAGTTCACGAACAACACATTTTCAGAAAATAACCCACTTAAATACGCATACGGTACGCATACTTAAGTACCTTGATTGAGCTTGTTTTCGATTCACAAACCAAAGAGAAATTCACGGGATGTGAACTTCCGTCAGTACGCGGACTTAGCTCTGGTCATCCCAAACCAGTAAAGTACGCATACTTTGGTTCAAGGGATTTGGACTTACACAAGTTTGAGTTCACATACCATGTTTATATCCAATCATGGTTATATATTCTAAACTCTCATTTCAATCATTGAAACTTTCTTAGAGGATGTTATATAGTTGTTATTCACAAACTTTTTTCATCAAAGCGATTTTCAAGTTATTGAAATAATCAACATGACTTTCGGCCACGAGTAAAGATGAACTTGGCCAAAGCGAAAGCTTACTAACACATATTTCGAGAAATAGATAAGCGAGATAAACTCGGCTTGAAATAACAAATGTGTATAATCGAAGTCTATATATCAATACGAATTTTGTCTCAAGACAGGAGATAGAATAGATAGAATTTTGAGTGATAGATAAGTTCAAGTCTCCACATACCTTTTTGTCGATGAAGTTCCACCAGCCTTCGAGTAGTTCTTCGCCTTTGCATGATGAACGCCGTGGAGTCTAGATCTCAACTACACTTATTATCCTAGTCCGAGACTTAGCTATAAGTAGACTAAAAATCAAGACTTATAGTTTTGGCAAATAAAACTCGACAAACAAACTTGAGATAGCAACGCTCAAGAGTTCGACCGAGCAAAGTTGCTCTAATAATCTCCCCTTTGTCAATTTTAGTGACAAAACTATCAATACATATGGGAAAAATAAATAAACTTTGCAGCTTCTCATCCACATGCTTGATCTCCTTGGTAATTCAACATTACTCGAAATCTTCGTCACTTCCAAGTACTCCAATGATTCCAAAGGTATTCAATTCAAAGATCATCTTTGTTGAAGATCCGTAGCCATAACAATGAGAAAAATAAATGCTCAATCATTGTTATACAAAGTGTCATAGTATTATTACACAACATCAAAGTTCAATTGTATCACAACTTCGACAACAATACTATGGTGATATGTATCACTCCCCTTAGTCAATACTTCATCTCACATGAAAACCACACCCCTTACATAATGATCCGAAAACCATATGTATTTGTAGTGTGAACTACACATTAATTCTCCCCCTTTTGTCAATAAAATTGGCAAAGGTACGAAACTAGTGGGATCCTAATGACATTTCCATAGAGACACTTCATGACCAAAAGAAAGCACATATCAACTTTTAGATGCAATCATATAACCTGAAGCTAAATTCATTCATCAAGGAGTTTATAAAGATACAAGATAACCCCTATAATATTCCACAGCCGCACTCCCCACAAAGATTTGGCAATTAAGCGCAAGTTCAATTAAGAACTCTCCCCATAAAATGTCATTCCGAAAGAACAACAAGAGCGACCTTACTTTCACAAGAAAAGAAGGATTTATTTGAACATTAACAAATCACATAAAAATATGAATTTGTATCCAAAAATCTCAATTAAATTAACCACAAGTAAACCCATGATTAATTTAATCGGAAATGCTTAACATAAGAAAACTTACGGAGCCACACAATACTTTCACAAAAGATGGATGGGGAAAGATCAATACAAGGAATATTCAAAGATTCATTCTATTTTTTTTTTATCAATATTTGCATAATGATATCATAGACTTAATCTTTGTTATCAAAAGTTCATTCTATCTTCCGTCAATATTTGCATAAGGACATATAATAGACTTAACTTTTGACATATATGGGACAATCATAGTTCACGGACGCAAACACACATATCCCATAAAGTTTTTGCAATATAGAAAACCATAAAGATTAATACTGCAAAATCATCTTCCAAATAAACTTTAGAATTTAAATAAATAAATCTAAAAGCATTGCAAGATGAAACTCGTTGGAAATAGTTATGTGTACTCACAATAATTGCTATTCCAAACTCTAGTTATCCTTCTTAAAACATAAGAATAAATTCTCATAAGAAGTTTCCTAGACAAAATTAAAAACAACTACTAAAAACCAAAACCGATCATAAGCTAACATCAAAGTTCACGTTCGGAAGCTTCACGGGATTCAAGACCACTGAGCTTGTGATCCTCAACATCAACCGTATCTTCGGAGAAGATATCCTCATTGAGAAGATCCTTAACATGTGTCTTCATGAGAACAAGGTCGAGTTAACCTTTTTCAACTCCGCCCGTAACACATCAAGACCTTTCATGGTATCAACAAGTTGCAGTTTTGTCTTTTCAAAGTATTTGAGAAAATCATGAACCACTTCAGCAGATACTGTAATACCCCGATTTCGGTAGTGGTTGGCCGAATGGAATATAAGTAATGATTTGTCCTTTCCTAACACCGAGGCCTTTTCAAGACAATTGGCTCCGTAGTTGGTAGAAAACTCAGCTAAGCCGTGCTCGGCTGAGTAATCCAGGGATGGGTGACCATCCAGAAGTTTCGACACCACCGCAGCGATGCCCGTTGAAAACCCCATACCGCCGGATAACCGCAAAGTGGATAAGTGGGGACAGATCGGTGGAGGGACGAGTCATTACAAATGGTATCGTAGCCGACGACGGTCACCCGCCGAGGGTGGGAAGGTACGCCGGACAGGGTTGGTCTGTGTGCTTCTCATGAGGGGCAGTGGAACGTCGTAGATCTGGGCTTGATATATTCTGAGTCGAGGACGACTCCACTTAAGTTGGTGGTATTGTAATACCTCGATTTCTGCATGGGCGGCGTAATGGAATATAAGTAATGATTTGTCCTTTCCTAACACCGAGGCCTTTTCAGCACAATTGGCTCCAGAGTTGGTAGAAAACTCTGTAGTTAAGCGTGCTCGAATAGGAATAATCCAGGGATGGGTGACCATCCGGGAAGTTTCTGCTGGATTACCTCAGTGATGCCCGTTGAAAACCCCATACTGCCGGATAACCGTAGTGGCTAAGTGGGGACAGTATCGTTGGAGGGACGGGTCATTACAGATACAATCTCTTCATTTTCACCATCTTGATGAGTATATGCTTAATAGCATGATACTTTGGAATTGAGTTCGTCATCATCTACGCTGGTTCTTCTCTTTTTTTCATTGAGATCAAAATATAACGCATTATCAACAAAGTCTTCTGGTAAGTCCCAAGAGCAAGGAGGAAGAGAAGACATTCTTGAGAGTGAGGTAACTCAACTCAATAAGAAGGATATATAAATGATTACAAGGAAAATTTTAGGGTTTCTATAGATGGTTCGTGAGAAGTAATATTGGTACCCATACGAACACAGCTTGGACCCATTAGACAAACAAAAACAGTTTTCTAAGCAATACTTTGCTAAGTGAATATTTTCAAAAATCTTAGCTCAATAAATCTTATATTCTCTCAAGAGGAAAACTTAGAGCAAGAGTATCATTTTGACGCATCGAAATTTCAAAGAGAAAAACAACGATAAAATAAAACACAAATACTTATACAAAAATCTCGTGAATAATAATCCAGCTAAGAATGATAAGAAAATAGCTAGACAATCATAGAGAATTTTTGCCATCAAGTATACCTCCGATCATATCTCACTCAACCAGATTTTTTTGTGAGTGAGATTTCAACCTTGTGATCAATTAACACAAGTATGAGATTGAGATCATCAAATGAATGTTGTTCTTGGTTAAACCTCTTTTTCCTAAACTTTGGAGGAAAAACTTTTTGATGCGAAAAGTTATCATAAAGCTTACTATCATCAAAATTCGACGCATAGTAGGGATTCTTACCTGAAGGATTTTGATCAGAGGAATTTGACAGCCTGTTGATGAGTTCCTTGTATCCTTCAATTATCAAACTTAGGTTGTCTCTCACACCTCCATTTTTGCTTCCTTCTTCTGGTACCTTATTCGAATTAAGAACAAAAATGTCTCATTATTTAACCAAGAAGATCCTTGATCTCTTCTTGGACTATTTTTGTTAAGATTACTATTACACGCTTGAACATTTGAGGAACACATCGAACCGACTTTCCCGGTAGGAATCACAAAGTTGGGTACTAAAACCAATTGGTTTAGACATACGAATGTCGGTTACACCTTTGAGAATTAAATCTAAGGTGTGTCAAGCTTAACAAAAGAATTTTCATTCAACCTTGGTTGCTCTTTTGTTAAACCTTTGAATCACAAAAGAGACACATTTTCCGATCAAAAGAGTGATTAGAGTGAACAGTCTTAACACCATCGTTAGGCAATTTACTCCTTCCATGTGATGTGGAAACTCCTTGATTATAGGAACATACAAGAACATCTTGTCCAATATGAAGGGGTTTCGATTTTGCTTGTGGGACTGAATTGTTTTCAGTTGAATCAGAAGCACTTGGTATAGTGGACTCTTCGGAACATTCGTGAATAGAGAGTTTACACAAAAGACGCTCAATTTCCAAGGCATCTTATTTGAGTTTCACCTCGATCAGGGTTCGTGAAGAACAAACCGAGGTGATTTCCTCTTGAAGAATCTTTAATTGCGAGTCACGATCATTTACCATACCAACAAGATCACTGAATTTGTGTTTCAACCGATTGATTCTATCAGCCTAGATTCTAATAAGATTTAGAATCATTTTACTCTCTTTGGATGCTTCCTTTTCTTCAACAGAGTTAGTTCGTTGAAAGGAAATCTAGGTAACACTTATCAGTTGCATTGCTTCGTTGAAATGTAATGTTCATCTAAATTTGAGATTGACGAATCTTTCTCTTTAATAGATTTTAACAAAACAGAACTTTTGTTTCTCGTGATGCGTTTGTCAGAGATAACACTTCTGTCCATAGAGTCATATCGCTATACAAATACAGACTTATGAGGTCTTAAACGTGTTTTACTGCTCTGATACCAATTGAAAAAGCGGGGGTCTAACAACCTCACCCAATATTTCGTTTAGCAATCTGTATGGACTTACTCCAATATAATTCCAAGAGAATCAACTAGACAATCAGAATCAATCAATGGAAATATATCCAAGAGTTGTATCTCAATTTCTCAAATCAATCTGTAATCAAACAAACAGGAATTTGCGAGCCCGATTGAATATAAGAAATAACTTGAACGTTACCAAAGACCAATGTTCAAGTGTCAATCAATTTAAATCAACAACCAAAGGTTGGATTATCTAATTGATTGAACTACACACAACCTGTGATATTTCAATTATATAAACAAATATAGTGCGGAAAAGAAATAAAAAAGACACTAGAAATTTTTTTAATGAGGAAACCGCAAATGCAGAAAAACCCCGGGATCTAGTCCATATTTGAACACCATACAGTATTAAGCCGCTACAGACACTAGCCTACTCCAAGTTAACTTCAGACTGGAATATAGTTGAGCCCTAACCAACCTCACATTGATCAAGGTAAATTTGGCCTCCTTATGCCTCTTTGAACCACGCTAATTCTCGCGCACTTGATTCCCTTTAATGATCTCACCCACAAATAAGAGTTGTCACACCCAAAGTCGAAGACTTAATAAACAAATTTGTATCACAAAGAAAAGTCTATTGAATAGATAAATCTGTCTCCCACAAATATACCTCCGAGTTTTGTTCCGTCTTTTGATAAATCAAAGTGAACAGGAACCAATTGATAAACCAGACTTATATTCCCGAAGAACAGCCAAGTAGTATCAATCACCTCACAATAATCTTAATCGATTAACGAAACAAGATATTGTGGAATCACAAATGATGAGACGAAGGTGTTTGTGACTACTTTTCAATCTTGCCTATCGGAGAATAAATCTCGAGCAAATCTTAAAGAAGATAATACTCAATCACAATAGAAAACAACAATATCAGAACACACAACTACAAAGAAAATAGTTGGGTCTGGCTTCACAATACCAATGAAGTCTTTAAGTCGTTAACTCATCGGGTTTTAGAAAAACCTAAGGTTATATCGACTCTAGTCGCAACTAGTATCAGGGTTTGCAATCAGGGTTTGTAATCAATGTTACCTTAGTAACAAAGCATTCAATATTCACCGTTGCTAGAGTTCTCCTTTATATGGTCTCCAAATCAGGGTTTGCAATCAATGTTGTGGGGATTAGGTTTCCAAGTTGCTAGAGTTCTCCTTTATATGGTCTCCAAATCAGGGTTTGCAATCAATGTTATGGGGATTAGGTTTCCCAGTTGCTAGAGTTCTCCTTTATATGGTCTCCAAATCAGGGTTTGCATTCAATGTTACCTTGGTAACAAAGCATTCAATATTCACCGTTAGATGAAAAACCCGATTAGATTCAAGCTAATATTTTTCAACCGTTAGATCTAACTTAGCTTGTCATACACAAATGAAATGTACCAACATTTAGATAAAGGTAATCGTACTCTAAACGTACACTTAGTTGGTTCAACAATAATTAACCGAGGTTATCCATATGAACACTTTCATATCAACCTTATTCATCTTTATCACAACTAGTTCAAATGACTCAAATGAAACTAGTTATAGAGTTGTTCAATTGTTTATATTCTCATAGAAGTATACAAGACACAATTGAAACAAAATTTATTTTGATTCACTCGAATCGTTTCATGAACATTATAGCCACGTTTTGCAAAATATTGCATTCCTTAATATATAATGTATTAGTTCATGAACAAACCGATTTTAGAACATAACCTACTCAAGTACGCAAATGGGTACGCATGCGATACTTAGAATAGCTTCTGACCGAGTTTGGTTTCACAAGATCACGAACATGTACGCATACTAGTACACTTCCAAACTTTAACAAATTCACGGACCTGAACTTACGCCAAAGACACGTACGGTACGCATATTTAGTTCGGACTTTCATTCCCTAACCAAGACGCGTACATGTACACATACCATGGTTCCTGACTTGACTTTACACAAATGTGAATACACACTATGTTTATATTAAATCATGGTTACATGTTATAAAATCTCATTTCAATCATTGAAACATTCTTTGAAGACGACAATAGATGTCTCACACAACTATTAGCTCCCAAGAAATTTTCAAGGGATCGAATGATCAATACAAAACATTCCGAGTCTACACCAAATGATTGCATCACACAAATCATGTAAGATGTTACAAGGCGATTTTCACATGATCGTCTTTTGACTTACGTCAAGAATAAAAGATGAACTTGGTTAAAGCGAAAGCTTATCAATACATATTTCGAGAAATAGATAAGCGAGATAAACTCAGTTCGAAATATCAAATGTGTATAAATAAGTCTATATAACAATACGACTTTTGTCTCAAATACGAGATAGAGTAGATAGACTTTTGAGTGATAGATGAGTTCAAGTCTCCACATACCTTTTGTTGATGAAGTTCCACAAGTTCCCTTGAGTAGTTCTTCGTCTTCATTCGATGAACGCCGTGAAGTCTAAAGCTCAACTATACTTTCTATCCTAATCCGAGACTTAGCTATAAGTAGACTAGAAATCAAGACTTATAGTTTTGGCAACTAAACTTGACAAACAAGCTTGAGATTGCAACGCTTGTGAGTTCGACCGAGCAGTGCTCTAACACAATTGAACCTAATTACTGCTATAGTCACTGCATTTGGTTTTGGGTGATTAAAACTCGAATCTTAACAAACTCGTTGCAATTGCAAACCTCATATTAGTTAGTTTATAGTAACAATTGAATGTTCGCCGATATTCGTTGATCATCATTGCATTGTCTTAGCGTCTTAGTTGTCCAAGCCCTCTTGAACTTCTTTTGTTGAAATAAGATATTTTCTCATGATTTCTCACGATTCTAACAAATTAGTTTCTCTCCGGACACTGAAGACACGTTCCAAACGGGTAGAATTCACAATTTCGACATGACATATTCTTATTTGATTGATAATTTATTGGTGCTGACGAGTTTCCAACCCAAGTCGTCTGGGGCGGAACTACAGTCAGATTAGGCCTGGCTTAAGCCACCCCTAAAAGCCCAAAAAGTCTTTTCTTTAATTACCAATTTTAGTTAGGCTGATAAAAATAAGCCCAAGTAATAGCTTAAGCCACCCTAAAGCCCAAAAGCCACTCCCACGTTGAATTTCCACCCGT
>JAJJWW010005071.1:0-12787 GCA_023531295.1 Papaver armeniacum
AGGGTTTATGAGAAGAAGCTATGAACACTACAAAAAACCTGAGTATAGGCCACTAAAATCTGGCAACTGCAAGTTGCCAAATGCTTTCGAAACTAGTCAAAGGCAACTAATAGTTCCTATATGTTTCGACAACAAGTTGTCCGCAACTGTTATTTTTATTAGTTTCTGAAATTTCTAGCAACAAACGTATGGCAACCACATGAAATACACTAGTATCCTAATGCTTCCGAAACTCAGCAAGGGCAACTTCTAGTTCCTATATGATTTGGCAACATGTTAATCACAACTATTGTTTTCGCTAGTTTCCAAAATCTTTAGCAACAAACGCTGGCCAACTACATAAAATGCACTAGTAGCCTCAGATATCTAAGGAACTACACTAAGGCCTGCTTAAACCCTTAGAAACTGAACGACAACAACTACAAAAGAGAAATAGGCATTTGATTGAAAACATGAAAACTCATTCAAATTGATGTTTTGATTCACTTTGATCAAATGTCCAACTGAAAGAAAAAAATAAAACATGAATAAACTAAATTATATTTACTTTTCATTGATCTTCCCAACCCATCATAACATAGCCGAAACTATCTCCGAATCCAGGTACAGTAAATTAGTATTTTACACATGTATTCAGTTCCCGTATTCTATTAAATCAAACAAAAGTTTCCACAAATGTGATTCAGTCATGGGAACAATCTATTTGTTTAGTTCAGCTAGAGTGGGGTATTGATCAAAATGTTCACGAACAGAATTTGACAGCATTAAGACAAATTTGAAAAATATATATGAACAAAATCCAACAACCCATATCACTCGAGTCAAAATCTGAAACTTTCAACACTCGGATTCAACAATTTACAAAGTAAAATCCAAGTTCTGCCCTATCAATTGCAACTTTATCAACTGCAATCTCCATCACAAACATATCAGTGTATGCACACTGAATACACAAATGTATGTCCATATTAAACAATTTCAAAAGCTTCTATGCATTACATAACTTACTTACATCATCTGGTTTCTTTAGACTAAGCTTTCCTGTAAAAATAGCACCCTGAGTAAGATCTTTAACCTCATAGAACTCCTTTTAAAACTGAAGGACAACTGGACAACATAGACAAACAACAAGACTTACCTGTGCAGAGTCACCGACGACATAGTGTCACAGCAGAACATAACCTTTTTTAGCTGGGAATAGTCACAAAAATCCAGTACGACTTCAGTGCCATTTACCTGAAATAATTGTTCGTTTGATGTGAAATTTAATAAAGGACATACTACAGATATCCAACAACAAATGCAAGCAGCCTTGCAGATGTGTTTCCATCATTCTAAAGCTGACAACATCTTACCTTAAGCTACAAAAGATCAGTCGCAGTAAAAAACAAAGCTATAACTTTTTCATTACAAAGGAAGGGAACTATTGAACTTCAATGCTCCGAGGTAGCTTTCACTGCCTCTTGATTGATGTACACTTGATTATATAAAGTGTACTACAGGCGCAAAACACAATCGTAGCCTTACTTTTTTGTTCCCTGGTCAATAGTAGCAATAAAGCTTTTGAGACACAAAAGAAAAAATAATTGAGTAAGAAACCATTGAAATATGGATGTTGTGATTAGAAAAAAACTGAAACACAAGACAAAGCTATAATGTGAACAGACCTGAAGGGCAAGCTGTGATACATGCTTATTAATTTATTTCTAATGTTCTCCAAGAAAACCTTCCAACTTCGTCTTCTGGCTACAACAAAATTGCGTGATTTTCAGCAATTCTTCTGGCTCCAACATTCTTGCCTGATTTTCAATATTTCCAGCAAACTCTGTGTGTCTCTATTGTACTTCCATCTGTTACATTTAAGATAGAAACAACAATGAAGTCCTTGTCTATTTCCTATAAAACAAGTGCAACCAAGACTAGGAATCGAACTTTATCGTTCATAAAAAAAATTAAAAAAAAAATTGAACTTACAAGAATCCTGTGCAAACAGGAAAACAAAGTAAGCAAACACATTTGCCGTATGCAGATAAGAACGAGTAGCACTAGCTAGATAAGTAGTCAACTCCTTGTATAAATAAGACCCATCCTAATTAGATGCCTGCAAAAATACCATATATAAGCAAGACTGCAAGAGACAACAACAAGGGGTAATTATTGAAGGGTGAAGTTACTAGGATTGCTCTGTGGCAAGCTTAAACCTTGAGAAAGATTGCTTGCAACTACGAAAAGCAACTTTTGAGCAATTTCAGGGGTCACAAGAGTTCAAGGACCTTGCAAGTTTGACTTCAACTTGTCATGAATCAAGTATAACATTGTTCTCTATGTAGCTGACAACTTTCGCTTCAGCTATTGATCCCCTAATAAGAGAATAATTCACAAAATTGAGCAATTATATATCTGTAAGGCCAGAGAAAAAATTATAATAAGCAAATGGATCTATTAACCAGCCTTAGTTTCATCAACTTGAAGCATGAGTCCAAATGTACGAATTGATGACAGAATTTTATTCTGCTGCAAATTTAAAATCCATAAAATCTCAAGAGAGAATCAACAAAACCCCAGTGATGGCATCATTGCAATTCAAGTAAGAGTCATTCATACCCTCTATCATATCACTAAAATATAGTATTTAGATCAAACAAAATAAGTCTCAACCAATTATTAATCTTTACACCAGCAGTTTTTAGAATTTTATGATTTATTAATTACCAGTTAGCGCTCCGCAAAAATGTTCGTTTATCGCACATACACATCACAAGTAAAAGTATCGTAAACTCCATCAATTAGGTACAAGATAAAAGTCATGTTCAAATTATGAACCAAGCAGGCAAATCCTTACATGAATTAGTTAAATCATTACTCAAGATAGCGATTATTACCTCATAAAATTCTCCAAATCATCTTCTTACCCTCTTTCAAACCACCTCATTAAGAATCCAAACTCCATCTGAAACATAAACATAAATGGAGTTCCTCAATATCGAATTAACCAAATATGGGAGATAACTCTTACAGAAGTTTTGTCAAACAGGTTATAAGCAATTTTAAAAAGAGATATGAAATCTAAGAAACCTAACTTGAAGTGGAACCCAATTGTCAGTAGAGAAAATTATACACAGCCAAACCCCTAATTTCCAATTTAGAGTATCAATTAATAATCTCTCTAAGACTACGAAGTCCAGCATCATAACCTGGATGTGGGAGATTTTAATGGTATTAAATCAAATCGATTGAAGAAGGTTAGGGGTCAACCAACAATTTATGAGACTACGAAGTCCAGCATCATGACTTCGATTTCGGAAATTTCAATAGCGTGTGAGTCAGTAATCGGGAGATAGTGCTATGAAAAAAATTTGTGGAAATTGTTCGGCTGTTCTAGAGAATGAAGGTAAAGTGTCAGGGAACTGGAAGAGGAGGAACATGGTGGTGAGAGATCTGGTATTCTGAGAGAGAAAATAACAGAAGTTTAGGGTTTCGAGTTTTTAAGTTCTAAAACAGGTGAACTTGGGTTGCGCGGCAAAAGAGAACTGAGGCGCCAAAATTCCCGCGAAAACAAGTTTTATAAGAACATTTTGCGCGGCAATTTTGCCTCCATTGGACAAGGTGGCAATCCGCGTGATTAGAGTCTTTGGTTTTCCATTGGCCAGGTTCAAATCATACGGCTAGATTTGAATCGTCAGAGTAAAAATCAATATGGTTGTGGCAATCCGCCCGATTAGTATAATTGGTTTTCCATTGGCCATGTTTACGGTTCTGGGTTGCGCAGACGCGGGTAGACGCGGACGCGACACAACGTTGACGCGGAAACTATAAAATTTTCAAAAAACTAGGACGCGGACACGTATATACATATTTTATTTATATATTATTTATATATAATCATATATTTATACAACAAAGTCAAGTATTTCAACCCTAAAAATTAGAAAATGATGTTACATATGTATAAATTTCAGAAGAAAAGAAGATATTGTTTGTTTATACACGCCGAATGTCAAATAATCAGTCACTATTAAACACATAGCACAATCAAAATGCATTCATAGATCAACACATGTCCAACTAAGGGTATACGTGATGTCATTTCCACTTACAAAATCCTAATAAAGATCTAAATTATTGATCTAAATGTTTGTCTTTCTTCATTTGGTTAATAATAGTAAAAATAAAGGAAATTTTTTATATGAAAATGAAAAAAAAAAGCGTCGGGCACGCGTCATCGGTGCGTCCAAACCAGACGCTTGCAGGACGTGCAAATTGGTGCGTCGGACATGCGTCGTGTCAGCGTCCCACGCACGTCTCGTGACCGCCGCGAGTCGGACGCGGACACGGCTCAAGAAATGGAGCGTCCCTGCAACCCAGTTACGGTTCGATCATTTTAATTGGTAGAGGAATAAATAAATATTAATAATCACTACGGACAAGGTGGCAATCCGTGTGATTAAGTATCATTGGTTTTCTACTGGCCAGGTTAAAATCATACGGATTCATTTCTATTGGTAAAGTAGTACTCCTCCGTTTCAAAATATAGGTCGCTTTGATGTGTAATTTATACATGAAACTAGACTATTTTTTTAGAAACAAAGGTAGTAGTTAATACGTGTGGATCTTAAATTTGCATTATGAGTATATGACCTCAATTTGCAACTTTAAAAGTCGACTCAAGTTAAATTTTCTGATAATTATAGTACATTGACACGATAGACTGACATTATCGATATATATATATGACCGAATATGTTTAGAATTTATTCGATCTAATTTGGTGTGCTTAGTTAATCTATATAAAACTATTTATAAGAAATTCATCTCATTCATTTCCTTAAGATGATAAAATTCAAGGGAAATTGAGTGAAATTCAGCAATATCGGATAAGATTGATAGATAACGGGATGAAATTGATTAATGTTGATGGACTTTCAGTTAGATTGCTGATAATTAGGGAAACTGATGGAATCCAGGAAAAATTGAGTAAGGCCACCGATATCAGGTAAGATGACGGATAACAAGTGATATTAAGTGAAGTTAAGGAAATTTGGTTTGAATTGATAGATCACTATATAAACCCATGGAATCCAATAGAAATTGAGTGAGGTCGAGCAAAATCGGACAAGATTGTTAGATAACGGGTGAAAATGACTAAGGACGGTAGTATAAAATGATAGATAGCTGGAAAAATAGATGGAATCCAAGAGAAAATGAGTAAGGTCGTCTGATATTAGTTACGAGTAACGGAAAACAAGGGAAATTAAGTTAAATCGATATTTAACCATGTAGACTCATGGAATCAAAGATAAATCTAGTGAGGTCGAGCGATATTGGATAAGATTGATAAATAATGGGTGAAATTGACTAAGGGCGATGGACATTGGTTAAAATGATGGATAACTGCAAAACCGACGAAGTACGAGAGAAATTGAGTTAGGCCAACCGATGCTGGATAAGATTGATGGATAACGAGCGAAATTAAGTGAAGTCGATAGAAATTTGGTTGGTCCAGGATGAATCCACAGATTCCGGACCAAATGCTCCCCTCTAGTTGCATCTTTCGCCCCACAGATTCCAGATCATCTCTTAATTGGTCATACAAATTACGGTTCTGAATGTAGTTAGTCATTTGACCATAATTCCTTGCAGGGAGGCCTCTTTCAGGTCGAATTTTCGGCCTCAAATCCTCATCATCATAGTTAATCCAATCCAAATCACGCCTGGTTTCCTGAATTACCATGTTATGAAGAATTATCCAAGTGAGCATAGTCTTGTGCCGTATAGGGTTATATTGATGAATACCAGATAAATTGATGAAATCCAGGCGAAATCGGTGAAATTGAGTAAGATCGATAGACATTCGGTGAAACTAATGGGTAGTCGAGGAAATGAGCAAAAGTTGAGCGGTATTGGGTTATATTGATGAATACCAGAGAAATTGATGAAATCCATAAGAAATCGGTGAAATAGAGTAAGATCGATAGACATTCGGTGAAACTAATGGGTAGTCGACGAAATGGATGGAATCCCGATGAAAAACAGTAATGTCAAGCGATATTGTGTAAGCTTGATGGATAACATGTAAAATGAGTGTGGCCTATGGACATTAAGTGAAATTGGTGGTCCAGAGAAACCATTAAAACACGACTTTAGATTTTGTTGAAATATGCACCTGAGTGAAATTGGCAGTTATCATCGGAAATTGATTGGAACTGCTTTAATTGGTCCCGAGTTGGTCCTGAGTTTTGGGCTTAGGTTGTTTGTAAGTATGTTTTTTCCTTTTTAATAAAGCCCAAACATTTTTCGTCAAAAAAATAATAAAAAATAATATTGCATAATGGTGATCGTACAAAGATAGTTGGTAAGACGGTTCTGGATCTCGAAAAGCTGAGATTGGTAGTGATTTGGCTCGATCAAAGTAAATAAGATTAGTCCCACGTGGGATAAGAAGAGTTATAGGTGGAGACTAATAAGTCGTGGAATCTCCCTACATATATATATAGTGCCGAGGCCTTTTAGATTAAAACCTCACACCTCCCATCAACGATGATGAAATATGGAGACAATATCGTTATTATATAATGTTCGTAGGATCCTTTAGTTGCACAAAATTCATTTGATCTCCTCGAATATGCTTAATGATTTAGTTTTTGTTAAATTTCGTTCTTTTACATCGAAGGTCGACGATATATATCGGATATCAAACTTTAGTTTTCATTCTTATAATTCATTCCCATTCTTGCACACCCTTATAATTTTCTTGATCGAAAAATGACATAAATTGATTCCAACTCAAATTTATTCGAGTTAAATATTTTTTCAATCTCATTAGACGTGTTGATAAATTTACATAAGTCAATCCCGTCATTTAACTTCGGATTAGGTTTTAGAATTCATTTGATCTCATTTAGTATATTTTGGATCTACGTACGTTAATCAGTTTATAAACAAATTATCTCAAAGAGTGTAGGAAATGAGAATAAATCATAGGGCGGTGGGTATGTTATTGTAAATTTATAGTACGTTTGGATATTAGAAGCATAAATGAAAACAGATGAGAATCATTAGATTATATTTGCTTCGGACACGTAGTGCTAAGCTAACTCTTAGATATTTGGATACCAATAAAATTGGTGTTGGACGTAAAAATCACTTAACCTCGCCACACATAACTAAGGGATATGCACGTGGAAAATACACGAATCAGAAATCCTGACCACACATCTTCTTTTTTAGTTCCACGACTCACGAGACTCCACTCTGATATAATCGAAAAAAGATGGTGAAAACCTAAATCTTCACCTAGTTTCTATCTCCGCCTCCATCCCTTCGCCTCCCACACCATGACTGAGATAAAACTAAAAAAAAGAATCAGGAACCCCTTTTTTTCATCTAAACTCATCAAATGTATTGTTGGAAACAATGTAACAATAATGAAAGAGATGTGAAAAATATACTTAGCTCAAACCCATGCTTCACTGATGTTGTTGGTGATGCTGAAACAATGGTAACTGGAACAGGTAGAGGCACGTATAAATACGCTGACCTAAAGGCAATATACTTTGCTACTCCTCTGAGATGCTATAGCAGTTGGCGAGTCACCTCCAGGATACAACTACCGCTAGTACCTCTCGATGTAGCATACAAGGAAGGTACCCTAAGAGCTTGGCAGCACTGGAAAAGTTGTTACTCTAAGAGAGAAAAACTGAAAGTTTTTATTTCTCAAAAAACCTTAAGAACTCTGTTAAGAAAACAGAAGAGAGGAAGAGAAGAAGAAGAGAAGAGAAAGCTTCTCTTGGTGTATATTGTGAAGTGAGAAACTCTTCACTATTTATAGCAAAAATCAGTAAGCAAAACAAGAGAAAAACGCCAAGGAAAACCCATGCGTATGACAAGGTTACTGGTTATGTTTTTTGTTCTTCAAACAAACAAAACAAGCCAAAGAAATCAGACTTCAAACAGTGTGTAGTTTTACGTCGAAGCTTGACTTTGTCCGAAAAGCACTTTTGCGAGAATCGGTTTTCAAAAACTTGACTTTTATTTTAGCGAGCAAACCAAACACGTAAGGACAGGGGAAAATTGCTTCACATATGTGACAAGCACGTCCAAACAAAAAGACACATGTGCAGAAAACATGAGTAAAATTTTCAGTAAAAAGATAAGTCTTATTGAACCCACACCCACACCCGGACCCGGACCCGACCCGACCCGACCGGACGGACGGACGGCGGCGTGCGTGCTTCTGTGCGAAGCACTGCGTGTACGGGAAAGGGACCCTAGCCATAGTCTAAGTCTTCCCAATCGCACAAAAGGCTAAGTGCCCAAAGGGCCTGCCCTTATAGCCCAATTCTATGGTATTTAAGTCTAAAATTGTTTAGATTTTCACCTATGTGGGACTAATGTTTTAACTATTCACAAGGAAAAAACATTTTGTGGGCAAGTCAAAGTCCATGGTTAAACACGTTTTTTCCAACAATCCCCCACATGAATAATAAAACATGTCGACAAAAATACGAGAAACAGAATACATCAAAATTAGGCGAAGGTGTCCCAGGAGATTGAACCTTAACTTAGTGAGAGGTTACTCTAACCTTGTTGTTACGGTGAACACAATGTCTTGAACCGACAACAGTGAGTGCAATTCGAAATAACAACCACGCTTTGATGTATCAAAGAAAAAGCTGCCAAGCTCTTGCCGTTGTGCCCATTTTGGCCTTGGGCTAAATCCCGGACGTAATGAATGTCTCTAGAGAATCCGCTCAAATTCTCATAGGAAGCCCCACTTCCAACATTCACATAGGTGAGTCCATAAAGAGTGTCTGCCACACCCCGCTTTAATCAAAGCCATGGTACTCATTAAGATCTCAACGGATCATCCTAAATCATGCGGGTAGCACTATCACACGGTTGCACCATAGGGAGGGACTAAGATAGTGCTTTCTCTCTCGTTATCACCAAAAATTAGTAGTCTCATTGAACCTTGATTACGGAGCTCCATTCACAAGGTTGAGTATCCTTCTTGGCAATTTTATTCTATGAGCTTAAGTCCCATCCCCCTCGATGCGGAACTAACTTTCTCTCTAGGCAACCCTTTCGTCAAAGGGTCTCGCAATGTTCTCTTTAGACCCTACAAAGTCTATAGAGATGACACCATAGAGAGTAGTTGTCTCACTTGTCTTGTGTCTTCTACGAATGTGTATCGACTTTCCGTTGTACACCTTATTCTCTGCACATCCAATAGCGGCTTCTTGTCACGGTGGATTGCGATAGAAGACACGGGCTTGGGCCAGTGGAATTCCTCCCGGGAAACCTCGTATCCATTCGGCTTCCTCTCAGCTTTATCCAAGGCTATAAACTCGGACTCCATACCGGATCGAGCTATACATGTCTCTGTTTGGAAGACTTCCATGACACACGCACCTCCAAGTGTGAAGACGTACCCACTTGTGCACTTGCACTTGTCTGCTCCTGATATCCAGTTGGCATCACAGGACCCCTCTATCACAGCAGGATACTTCCCAAAACTTAAGCAATAGTTTGAAGTTCCTCTCAGGTACCTGATAGGTGTAGAATACACCGTATTTACTATCTAGTAGTTACGCTTTCTTTGCTATTTTTCTTGTGAATTATGTATTTTACGTGTGTTTTTGAGTTATTAGGTACTTTGGAGTCGCACGGAGGAAAAGAAGCGGAAATCATTCAAATGGAGCAAAAGGAGTACAAAGGCTAGTTCACGTGCTTGTTATTGAGAGCCGAGCCTAGCCGGCAATAGGAGACGAACACCGCAGCTTAGTCTAGAGAAGCATGGAGCAAAGAACCTTGGTGGCCCTTAATAATGAGTGGGTGTTTATAGTCAATTATGTTTACCCCTTATCCTACCATGGGGTGGATAAATCCCGGTTCTTACATAATACCTAAAACTCGGGAGAAGAAATTTATTTCTTCTTCTTCGTCGATTATTGTCTGTGAGGGCGGCATATCTGAGTTTATCAGAGGAGAAGGAACAGTGAGAAAATGGCACCAGTGATAGGAAATTGAGAGAAATACAGGGAGGTATTGAGAAGATGATTGAGCGATTGATGCTCGAATCGAAGAGGGGTTTCTGAATCCGAACTACTATGGTTGATAAATCGATTAAATTGAAACGAGACGAGTTGAGAAGAGTATCGAGATGGTGATATTGGGTTTAAGTGCGGATAGGGAAATGAGGATTCTGGTTCAATTGAAGTTAGGGTTTGGAGAGAAGACCCTGTGATGAGCGAGAAATGATGGTGAGGTCGATGGATCTGTCATAGATTAAATGGGTTTGAGAGATTCAAGTGGGGAAGTGGCAATCGATGAGGTCATTGAGCTAAGGAAGGTGGAATCCGAGATATGTATAAGACTGGCGAAGATGTGAATGTTGACAAGTTAGAGCTATGTTGAGGATTGAGCTTGAATTTGAGATGGAAGTTTGAATCCGGGCGTGAGAAAATGGGATGCAAGTTAATGGGTCTTGGTATAGTTTTGTGATTTGGAGACGTACGTGCAAAGGATGAAATGTTATGGTTTATGCAGTAATTGTCAAGAGGCTGTGTTGCTGCTTTGAGCTGGTACTAATGGAGTTGTTCTGGTTCATGGCAGTGAAGTTAGTGGTTTGAAGCAGGCTGCAGTGAGTGTTTGTGGAGGTGGATGTGGTGTTCAATGTGCGGAAGATGAGACAGAGAGTGAGTTCTGTCAGCCAAGAGGTTTCAAGAGCCGGTGCCTTAGATGTATGCTAGAATGAATGAGCTCAAGTCATGAGATGTGGTTGTTATTTCACCATTGGTTGGTTCAAGGAATGGCATTGCTGCAGAGTGGAGTGAAGCTCAGGAGGATGCACCGGTGAGCTACAGCTGGGTGTTGATAATTGTGCTAGCAAGTGATGAACCGAGTGGAATGGCCTGGGATGGCGGAGGAGCAAATGAGCCCGGTGGCTTGGGAGAGAGAAGCGGATGTGATGCAATTGGCTTGATGGCACCGGGGTGGTGGTGTTGTTGTTCGAGAAGCTGGGAGGAGATAGTGTGCGGTGTTGTGCTGCAATGGACTAACTCAAGTGGCACGAAGTCATATCTTTGTGCGGACAGTACACTTTGGTTCGACTTGAGATGGGCGAAGAGTGAAGTATCACAGATGCGATGGCTAACTATGGTCAGGAGAGGATGAGCAAAAGAGTCAAAGCAATGTCGTGAAATGGTGTTGGCCGGGGAATGAAGGAGCAGCTGAACTGCAATAGGCCGAGTCCTGCCGCGAGTTGCTATTTGGTACTTGTGCTGGTTTTGGTGATTGTATGGGCTGAGATGCAAGGTGGCGGTATGTTGCGGCTTTAGGGAAGCTGGAATTGCGGATGCTAGAACCGGCGGGGTTTAAAGTGAGATGACTTGAATGTGCATGGTCGAGAATTGGAAAAGATGGGAAGGAATGCCGAGATTTTGTTTTGGGTTATAGCCATCTTGGGCATTTGAGCATGAATTGATGAAGTACAATGATAGTGCAGCATTTAGCCCTTGCAAATGGCCAGGCCTGAGTGACTCGGGTGAGCCGGACACGATCGGGTCCGAGTAGCCATCGACTCTATTTGAAAAAGTGACTGTCCGACTCAGTTGACTCACCCTAACTCAAGCGGCTGACCGAGTTGACCCGGTCTCGACCTTGACGGGTTCCGACCGTTGACCGGTGACCGGTTTGACTTTGCCAGTCACCTCGAGACACTTTCCTGGGCGACTTTTTCCGCCAAATTCCGGCCATAATCCCAGTTTTCCGCAGCGTTTTGGGACATAATTTCTACACGGGTTTCTCTCCATGGTGGGCCGGGTGAATTTCCAACTAATGGACTTTGAAGACAAAACCTAGTTTTGGAAGGAGAAAAAGGACTACAAAAGGGAAGACTTCTACAATGTTTTGGGGACCACGTTTTATTATCTCTACTACTTTATTCTAGGGTTTAGAACCATGAAATATTTTCTCTTTCTTCTTGTTATGAACTCCTTGAATATGAGTACCTAAGTTTATTATTGGTTATGGAATAGTTGGATTTCACATAATATGATTCTTTGATTCAATATATTAGTTTCGTCTCATAATTATCGTTTGCAATTCTCTGGAAATATTGTTTTATGATTGATTGATTGTTTTGTCAAGTTGCAAATTGGTAGAACTTCTAATCACATCTATTGCTAGTTTAGGGTTTATTATACGTAAAAGTGATATTCCTTGAATACAAGTAGCATATTATGATAATGGTTTGTAGTGATATATTCTCATGATCATATGTGAATCGTAACCTTTGTTAAATTGAATTAGTGCGCTTTCCACGTTCAATTGCTTTGATTGGCCCGATTTCATAGAACTTAACGCATCTAGGGAATTAAACTTGATTAGTGCTTTTTACACGTTAGGTTGTTCCTAGGTAGAATTCATATTGCATCTTTTAATGTGTTTGTTGATGACATGAGGAGGTTTGCGGGATATACTTGCGATCAAGGTATTCTAGGGTCTTTGATAAAAAGTTGAGATTAAATATCAATTTAGTTATTGTGAAAAGCATGTTAGTGAATGAAAACGAAATCCTTAACCAATATCTTTTCTATCTTATTTGTTTGCTTATTTGTTTCTTTGTTTTTATATTTGC
The DNA here is from genome assembly GCA_023531295.1 of Papaver armeniacum. Taxonomy (NCBI): domain Eukaryota; kingdom Viridiplantae; phylum Streptophyta; class Magnoliopsida; order Ranunculales; family Papaveraceae; genus Papaver; species Papaver armeniacum. The sequence goes on from JAJJWW010005071.1 coordinate 12,641, forward strand.
TTAGTTTATAAAAATCAGAAAATCCACCAGAGTGTTTTATATAGGAAACCATAACAATTTGACAACCTAGACCTCTCTCAGGATCGATCCTTTCTTGCCCTTGATATATTTATATTTTGAGTAGTAAGAAAGTGTAATTTATTGCAG
>JAJJWW010005072.1:0-55102 GCA_023531295.1 Papaver armeniacum
GCCAACCACTCGATTGTTGCATAATTAATCTACCATCCCATTCGTTCTCCCGATCGTTGCTTTGGCAACAGATGGTGGAAATAATAGACAAGTTTGTCTTATCTTCCGCTCTTATTGCATTTAGGATCCGAAGGGGCCTACATCGCTTCATCCGCCTTTTCCATTTGATGTGGTTTCAATCCGGCATATCTTTGGGTGCCCTAAAAGAGTACTAAGTGGAGGATGGTTGTGACGACCATCAGGAATACTATACAACCTCCATAGATTAGTTTCGTAATGCCTTTTGAAAAACAATCCTCGAAGGGGCATTGTATCTTCTTCGACGAAGTTTTGTAGACCTCGTCGTCTTCTTCTCATACTTGTAGTTCTTCCCTTTGTGACTTTCTTCCTTATCCCCCGCTCTCTCGCATACCATCTCCATTTGCTTATAATCAACGTGTTTGCTTTGAACAACTACGCACATCTTCTCTTTTGCCTTGGAAATAATCCATTCCTTGACATCGCCTTTGTCTCCACGTCTACATTAAAACCAATGTCACGTTCATGATGCAACACTAATTAAACAATTTTCATAAAGATATACATCGATTCAAACATTAAAAACGTACCAAATCGGTCATATAGTGTTGGGAGGTATCCGCACCGATAATAGAGACGGGTTCGGGTTGAGAGCTCGCACGTACAACCAACTACATAGAAAAGAAAAACATATCATTCAGCAAATCGTTAATTTCGAGATGTAAAAATGACGACCCTAACGTCATCATCTTTATTTACGTGTTGACGACACTAACGATGCGTCAACATTATTTTGCGAGAACAACGACCCATTCTCGACAAATGACGACCCTCTTTATACACGGACGACTCTACATTCCCAAATATAAACCATCTTCGCTCTCGTTTTCACCTTTGGTCATTCGTTTATATATAGCTTGACGACTCTAGACGAACTAAGTGGAGAGAATTTGAAAATCAACGGTAACTTTGACTAGTAGGAGCGATTATTGCGATAAACCGTTTTTTTAAAAAAACTAGCCGTTAGGTACATTTTTGCTATAAATAGAGACCTATCTCTTCCAAACTTATTCACCCATCACTTTCAATCTTCCTAAATCAGTCACCCATCACTTTCAAACACTAAAAAATGGCTCCAACTCCGTTCAATAATCTAGAAGATGTTGTTATTGTCGAGCACACACCACTCTCACAAAGCACCCGTTGAGGAAGCGCAATGGGTGGCGATGATGAAGACCCAACAAGAGGGCCTTACTTTGGGCATGATCAAAACACCAATGCTTGGTGAAAACGGGTGTTTAAGGTATTCAAATCACTAAGCGGAAATCGTTACAGGAGGACGCTCCCACAAATAAGGGAAATGTACGCATATTTATACAATGAATGCGCATCGTTAAGAAACGAATTGAAAGCTCGTAAGGACGCTATGCCGAATGAACTCGAATAAGTAGAGTAAGTTTGTGAATCAATAGGCCTTTCATCAAAAAAATTTTATTTGGTTATCATTATTCAACAACGCTAACTTATTTAAAAAATTGTTTTTCCAGTATACTTTGGGTCGGAGCCAATACGAATTAAAGTACGGCCATGAGTTTTTGCATGAGGACTGCTACACTCTCTTGGAGGAAGTTGAATGGCAATTCGCCCAATATAATTAAACTCGTATAGATTTTCTATGGCAATGTATTGAACAATTTTATGTGTTTTCCTTCTATTTTATTTCAACTACATGTATGTTTTTTCGGATTTAATAAAACACATGACTTCAAATATCGGTGCAATAACTATAGTTCATAAAGGGTCGTCATGATTCGTTAAAGCAAAAGTGACGACTCTAAAGATTGTTTGAAATTCTTTGACATGAGTCGTCATTTATGGAGAAGAACATATTAACGACTCTAAAGGTCACTTGACACAGACTATTTGACTCGTAGAGTCGTCATTCAAGAACATAACACATTAACGACACTTTTATCATCAAGAGTCGGCCACTTGTTTAATATACATAATGACGATCCTTAATGCAGTTAATGTGAATTTTGAATTCACCAAATGTGGTTGAGTGGGCAACGCGGTTAAAATTAAAAAATGACTGTTGGGTCCTTAATCTCTATAAATAGAGACCCATACCTCACACATTCTTTACCCAAACCATAATTCTAAACCTTCACATTCATTCTCATACATTTATTATCCAAGAGGAAAAAGAAGAGGAAACACCATGACTAGTACTTACACTTCGGAAGAGAATTGTGCTATTGTGAGAGCTTGGAAAACAATCACAAACCACTTTGAAGATCTAGGAAAGACATTGATCAAACATCGGATGCTTGGTGGAACCGTGTATTCATCGTTTTTGTGGCGTTAGAAATTGCAACTCAAGGTCTTTGAAACTCGTCAAGGAACGGTTCGAGGAGATATTCTTCGAGTGTGAAGTTTTCAAAAGAGAAATCAAGGCCGCAAGGGAAGCCATGCCCAATATTTCGGGTGCTATGAGAGTAAGTATTTAAACAAGAGGTAAAACTTATCCAAAGTTTTCAACAATACTAATCGAGTATGTTTGCGCTTTCATTTGAGGAAGGCGTATGGCTATTACGAGGAGCTTGAGTGGGAAAAAGTTTGAGTTCGACGATTGCTACTTTATCTTGGAAGGCACCATGTATAATTACGCCATTTATGATTAAGTCTATAAGTGCACCGTTATTATCTATTGTATTTCATTTCCTTTAATGTATCGCTATGAAAGATGTATGCCTTTTACGATTCAATGAAATGATTCTATGAAATCAAAAGTTATGATAATCCAGGTTCAAGGGTCGTTAGTATACTAAATAAAACACCGAACGACTCTACTTAAAAGTTGAAATGGCGGGATAGGTCGTCATCTTATATGAATACATATATGACGACTCTAAGTTTTTTATTTTCGAGAGTTCGGGTTTAGAGTCGTTTATCTCTAAACAAAAACATTAACGACCCTTTTGACCTAGCTAAAAGTGTCGCGGTGTTTATCACCCACCCCTAACGATTTTTCATAACCCGGAAATGTTGCAGGGTTTGAGTCGTCATCAGAATTCAATTCACGACGACTTTGAAGAGTCGTTAATGAATCCAAACCCCGACTATAACGACCCTCACACCGACGACTTAAACAAAGTGACCATGAATCGACCCTTGGAGCACCATTCGGACAATTTCAAGAGTATATGAGGTTTACCGATTGTTTTGAGGTGCGGGTTCTTCATTTGGAGTATCGGTTCCTTCATTTTGAGGAGTAGGATCTTCATTTCCACCATTATTCATGGCTTCCTCCATTAACATCTCTTCATCAAACATCCAATCCATAGGATTATTAGAGATAATCTCACCATCAATACATTCATGGTTATTTTTGAACCTTCAACTACCTCATTCCCTCCACTTGAATCACTCATTTCTAAACAACCCTAGTTTTTTCCTCCCAAAAACTCTTCTTCTTCTCAAAACAAAAATACCCAAAACTTAAATTTCCCAAAAATTTAATCCAAAACCCGATTTTAAACTAAACTAAATTAACACACTAATCTACTTCATTAACTCTTAATACTAATCACTCAAGGCTATTTTAGGCATTTAGAAAGAATTTTTATAAGGGATGACCCAAATTAGGATTGGGTGACCTTTTTTGTCCTCTAGTGCTTGGCCCCCAATTAAAAAGTATGGCCCCCAATCAAATTAGGTTTAGTAGGTGTTCAAACACTACGGGGGAAGGAGTAAAATTGGTGGGGCGCAACTTAAATTTTTTTTTTTTTTTTATTCAGGCGTAACTTTGAGTTACGCCCCAATCAGGCGTAACTCTTAGTTGCGCCCCAATTTTATTTTTTTGTCTTTTATCGTCGGGTGAGTTATAAATTACGCTGTCCGGGCGTAATTTTAAGTTACGCGACTAAAACCAAACTAAAGACTATATTTGGTCTGGTTTTTAGTTTTAGTCTGGTCTTTGATCTTTACTCCCTCTCCACTGCGTCTGCTGTTTGATCTTTACTCTGGTTTTTAGTCTCCCACTGTGGATGCTCTAAATACTACTAGCAATTACAAGGTCCAGGGTTCGAACCCTTACCTCCTCCAAGGGAGGGAGCATGAGAACCATCAGGCCACTTGATGGTTCTCAGCTTGCTACATTGGATAGGGAGAATAGCGGTAACCGAATAACACTGTCGATCAAAATTAGAGATATACTCCCTCCGTCCCCTATATATAGGTGGAAAAGTCGAATTCTATTAGAATAAGATTGGTTTTTATAAAATTCCCTAATTGTACCTGGTTTACCCTCATCAATTCCAATACATTTATCTAGGAAATATGGAAAATATGAATATATTAATAGTTTTTATCCCACTAAAAAATTTAAAAAATATAATTATTTTTGGGAATCACTATAGGCATTAACTAAGTTTGTGAATATCATACTCTTTAATAAGGGTATATAAGGAAGAAATCACGTTGGAAATAGATATCCGCCTATATATAGGGACTACATTTTTTTAATTCTCCGCATGTATAATAGGGACGGAGGGAGTATAATATACCTTTAATCACCGATAATGTTAACCTGACCACGATAGAAAGTGATTAGGTTGTTTTTACTGATAGGTGTAATGGGTAAAAGTTACTGATAGCAGGTTTAATGATTAGGTTATCTGTTTAATGGTTAAAAAAAAATTATTGATAAGAGAGTGGTCACTCAAAAATCAAAATACTTTTGGTTAAATTTATTAAATATCCTTAGTTTTGACACCCAATAAATATACCCTTATACCACAATATAAATACCCCTATCATTTAAATACCTTATCCCTTAAAAAACAGATTACCTTAATACCTTCACTTACAATATTATTTTCCATTTAAAAATCTTATCCATTAAAAAATAAATTTTTTTATTATTTCACATCCACCAGCAACACCATTTCACCACCACCAACAGCACCGCCGCCACCACCACTCCACCACCATCACTCCGCCACCACCACCACTTACTAAATACAACCACCAATAATATTCCACCACCGTCACACACTACCACCACTGTTGTTGCTGCTTGTCGCCATTAATATTAGGTGTCAACAAATCAAGTTGATCCAAAAAATCAAAAGTTCAAAAATATTTGTTAAATTTGGTTGTTGATTCCATTTTTCCATTGTTGACACACAAACATTGGTTGTTGACTCCCTAAAACTAAGGTCAATTTCTATTGTTGATACACAAATATTTGTTGTTGATTCCATTTTTCCATTGTTGATACACAAACATTGGTTGTTGGCTCCCTAAACTAAGGTCAATTTTTATTGTTGATACACAAATATTTGTTGTTGACTCCTTACACTAAGATTAATTTCTATTGTTGATACACAAATTTGGTTGTTGATTCCATTTTTCCATTGTTGATACACAAACATTGGTTGTTGACTCCCTAAAACTAAGGTCAATTTCTATTGTTAATACACAAATATTTGTTGTTGATTCCATTTTTCCATTGTTGATACACAAACATTTGCGTACAATTTTAAAAGGGTCAAATAATTGTGTGTGTCAACTATTTGCCAATGCAATTTTAACAAACCTTGAAAACAGCTTCAATCATCCATTTCCATCTCAAATCAATCATAACATACCTGTGGTAAAAAGATTAAAGTACTAAAAATAATATCCTAACCAAATTCATCCAAATATCATACAACAATGACAAAACCAAAATACAAAATGAATACGGATCTTAAACGAACATACCGTGTTTTTTCCAAGAGGAACTCTAAGAGCAAGTTGATAAAAGGTCATACACTCTCCACCAACTTCCCGAATCCTATCTCTAGCAAAGTTTAGACCTCAACGCAACAATCTTCATGTTTGGTACCGGGTCTACCATCCTTACAACATCACTAATCGTACCAACAAGTACACCAATCTTCTCTCCCCGTGAACAAACAGAAACCCCAAAAACAATATCAAAATCCAAATCCGAGAGATCACTACTCAATCTTATTACGAGCTCTATGCTACAAACAAATCAAGTTGAATCAACTTCGAAAATCATAAGAACAAAATGATGAACACACAAACTGAATTGAACATTTAAATCTTCAAATCAAATGTAGGTGTAGAAAATCCTACCTCTACATCCAAAGGTAACTAAACACATACACAAGGAAGCAAAACAAACAAGAGAAGTAATAGAACACGAGATGTACGTGGTTCGGCATGATTACCTACGTCCACGGGGGTATAAAGGAAGATCTTATTACTCGATTCAAGGTTACAAGACGGATTTATCTCTCTCAATGCTTTTAGTATGCTCTCTTTCCTCACTTCTTGCTTAAGTTCTTCCTCTCTACATGGTCTCTATTTATAGTTACAAGTGATGATACATCGTACTACGATGTTGGGCTCCGGCGTAGCTTCCTCGATGTTCCTCTCGGGTGATCGGCCGATGCCTCACTCGATGTTCTTATTTGTTCGGCCTGGACGTCAAGCCGAGTGATGCCTTCTTCTCGCTATCTCGTCACCCGATGTCGCCCACTTGGTGGGGATGATCGATGTCGCCTTAGGATCCTTGGCCGAGTCTTCCTTGACCGAGCTCTTCTTATCTTCTTACCAACTCGCCGCATTTATTGCTCCAAAGACCCGATGTCCATCGCATCACAACTTTTCCCCTTTTCGTCGACCTTCCGAGTCGTCGTCCTCTTTTTTGCGCCTGATTCGGAGAGGCGATCCCAGACTCTAGATACATGTTTGCTCCGGTACGCCATGGCTTAGGATCGTTCCACCCGTCCCCGTGGGATTATTTACACCTACATTTATGCCCTTCTTTCACTCTGTAGTCAACACGTGGGGAAGAATAACCGCCTAAATCTTCCCACGTCCCCTGGGCCATGCCTGTTTTTACGCATGTCGTTCCCCACTCGCCTGGGCATTTCAACCGGTTCACCTTCTCTCCACGGTTACCACAGTGGGGGGGTTTATAAATCCGACGCCTAAACCTAGTTTCCCTCTTATTTCCTTCTCTCGCAACTTCATTCCTTTTTTATCCTCTCTCGCAACTTCATCCTTCTCCTCCTCTCCGCAACTTCATTCTTCCTCCATCCTCTTTCACCGCTATCGGCTAATTCCTCGACAAACTTCTTCCCTCTCTTCTCCGTTATCCGTCGTCTTCTCCGTCTCCGTTGCCGCTGCAACCTCCGATTCCGGTCGTGTTTTCGCTTCTTCTGCCGTTTTTCTTATTAGTTTGGATGGCATCTTCAACTCCTCAAATGACAAAAAGAAGGTGTGTGAGTTATGTGTTTTCCGATGAAGACGGCATACCGCTTGATTCCCTGTTCGTCGTAGAAAGTCCTTCCAAGTATGATTATCGCGCTCTAGATTCTATCTTTCCTGATAACCCATCTTCGTTTTCTTGTAGGGCTGACAAGAGGACTGCTAAGGACTTAACGGACGAGCAATATGTTCAACGGCTGAAAGATGAATTCGGTCTCCACGGGTATGACGTCAGGCTCTTGTCAGGCCAGAGGGGTGTTCTGAAGAAGGAGGACGTTTTGAGCTTTCCCCATTCAGCCGAGGCGACCATTGTCACCAGGGGCCAGCTAGAGCTCGGGCTGCGTTTCCCTCTATATGATCCTAGTCGCCCGTTCCTGTACGAGGCTCTTTCTAAGATCCGTCCGTGCCGTGCCTTGGCTCAATGGAATGGTAATACTTTCCGTATCCTATCCGAGTGGGAAAGGCGTAGTCGAGGCGAGTGCACTCCTACTACTTGGTCTACCTATAATTCTTCCCAGGCGAGTGACTATACTCCGCCGCCTTCGCCGATAATTATCGGAGCGGGACCACTACTAATGGCGATCTCGCCGGGTTTGCCGCCAGCCCTCACCGTCATAAAACTCTTCCCGAGGGAGTCGGGAGGCTTCTTTGATGAAGACCCCGAGGGAAAGGGTTCCAACAAGCACGCCCGTCATACCAATGACACGCTTGGGACCGGTTCCGCTGGCTATTTTCGGTCCCTCTTTTGAGTGGCAAGCTCCCTCCTCCGCCGAGTTTTATCCTTTCGGGTAGTCAATGTTGATCGGGTGGCACATTTCTCTGTCTTTCTAGTTTGGTTGATCGGCTCGGGTGACTTGCAGGGTGATGTTTTGTTTTGGTGTTTTTCAGACTAAGTCCTGTGGTATTCCTTTCGAGGTTTTCGTTCATCGGAAGATGGATAGGATTGCCGAGCCGAGGAGGACGAGGAAGGTAACAAATATACTTATTGTTTTTTATTTAACGTACATGTACGTGCCCCTATTTGTTGCCTTGCATGGATCTGACGTCGGCTGATACACAGAAGCTGAAGGTTGACAAGGCTGCTGGTGCTTCGGCGAAGGACGGTGAGGATCTCGATGATCGACTACCTTTGTCACATTTCCTGGGGAGGTCGTCTCAAAAGTCGTCTGACGATTCGTCTGCCTTTGTAGGTGGGAAGCCTAAGGGAAGGGGTAAAGAACCTAAGGAGGATGTGCTCGCTCCAGGAGAAGGATGTGCCCTCAGAAGTGACGGTGAAGGGGTTGTTCTTGCCGATGGCACTGTGTATGTTGTATCTGATGGTGATGATGAAGAAGGTCTTTTTTGATGATGAGGATGATGTCCTTGGTAATGAGGGGGAGTCGGGTCAGGCGGAGAAGTCGGGTGGTGGTGGGAGCGGTTTGATTGATCGTGATGTGGAGAACGTTGCTGTCGGGGGTCAACCGCTGAAGACTTTTCCTACCGTGGTCCCTAATTCCAGTAAAGACCTCCTTCACTATCTCGGGCCCTATGTGGAACTCGCTTGGGGCGCTTATCTCTCCCGATTTCGCCTCTTTGTCCGATGAAGAGAAGGTCAATGCCGTCTCATTGTACGAGGCCGGACTGAAAAGTACCTTTGATCTCCTGGTGAGTTGAACTGTTCGGGTGCTACGTTTTTGTTTTCGTTTGGGGCTGACTATGTTGGCGTTGTTTTTAGGATGTCAACCGCTCGCTGTTGAATGCTGCCATCCAACGCCGAGAGGCCGTCGAGAGGGAGGATCTTCGTCTCTTGTTGCAGCAGGAGCGTGAACGGTCTCGAGGGTTGGAGAAGGAGTTGGCCAAAACCCAAGGTATTCGTTTTATTCGTAGCTAGTTGTGATTGATCTTGTAGTGCCAATATCTTAAGTTTAGTACTCCCTGCTTAGCCGAATCTTCTATCGCGGAGGCCGACGCTGCCACAAGGTGTCGTTTGTTGAAGAGGGAAGCGAACATAGAACGAGATCATGTTTCGAACTTACAACAGAGGATAGTCAATAAGGATGCTAAGATTGATCGTCTAGAAACCGATATTGAGGATCTTCAATCCAAACTTTATCGGTACGAGACGTTTGAGTATGTTCCCGAGGAAATAGATAATTTGAGGGCGGACTTAGCTCACTTCCAGGGTATAGCGGCCGAGAAAACATTATTAGCCGACAACTTAGAAGTTCAATGTGGTCGGCTAAGACTTCAGGTCCGAGATCTGCATGCAGATCGCCTTCGGATCTTGGAGGAGAGGGACGCTACTGAGAAGCGTAGTCGAGAGGCCCTTGAGAAGCTTAAGGAGTTTGGAAAGGTTTTCGAGGAGTTGGATTGGGTGCGTGCTCAATTGTCGGGCTTGCAGGGCTGCCCACTCTCGACGAGGGGAGGAATGGAGTGATCACAAGAAGTATTGCCCCACTAATGAGTTTAATGAACAGCGGTACCTAGAACTTTCTTCGAAGGTGTCCTTCCTCGAGTGTAGCTTCGTCCGAGTCCGAGGAGTCGGTTAGAATAATTGCCCCTTTGTTGGAAGGTGGTGTGCTTTGTGTCGTGCTTTCCGTGTTGTTATCTTGTTGTGTGTTGTGTGTGTTCTTGTTGTCTTGGCAGACGAGCGTAAGAAAGTAGCCTCATTGGAGGAGGAGAACATTCGTTTGAAGGGGAAGGAGGCTCATTTACTCGATCGGGTGGCCACTGCTGAGGCGGCGTCGGAGCAGCTAGCACAGGATCTCGCTGCCGAGAAAGCGAAGTTCAGTGAGGAGCTCGTCTCGAAGGTCAAAGCCGGTGTGAAGGCGGTGCTTGATAAGAAGCGAGCCGATCTTGCCGCCAAGAAGGTCGTCCCGGTTTCTACTTCCTCCAAAGAGTGATCATGTCTTTTGTAGCGGCCGCGTTTGTCTTGCCCTTTTCCTCGGGTTGTAATTCGTTTTGAACACTTTGTTAACTTCTTGCATAACTTGTTACGGGGTGCTGCGTCGCCGGTTTATTTGCTCTTCTTGCTACTGATGCCGTTACACTACTGATGTCGTTATTCTTATTTATGTTGGGTTGTCCATATGTGGCTTTTCTGTCGTAGCCTCGTTATTGTCCTTTTTTATGCCTGCATGAATAGACAAAGTTAGTCACAAATGCCGTTTCTGTCGAACACACTCAGCAAGGAGGGTCATCGGGCCCGATGCCATGTCCTGACCGAGGCATCTCATCACCGTCTTTCGAGATCTAGTGGAAGGGGAGTTGGTCTGCCTAGTTTCTATGGGATCGACATCCCAAGAAGTTATCGATTAATCTTCTTGGGCAAGTGATTCGGCCACTTGCGAGGAGAGCAATGTTGATCGCTCGATCGTCGAGTACTCATGCCTCGACAATCGCCATCGGTTTCCAACCACCAGGGCCCCGAACTACCTCGGCACTTGCACAATGCCATCGCCCCGAGTTCGAATAGTCCGTGTTAGTGTAAGTCGCCCGGCACTTGCACAATGCCATCGCCCGGGTTCGAAACGACCATTCGGACGCACTTTTCATATTTCCAACCCCACGCGGCCTTTCACGGAAATAGATGACAAGATATCTTACCTGATTTCATGGATGGTAGAGCTTTAGTCGTGTTGCGTTCCATGGCCGTGGCTCGGGTTTTCCGTCCGGTTTCGCATATCTTGTATGCCCCTTCTCCGACCTTGTCAACTATTGTGTAGGGTCCTCCCCATCGTGGTGCAAGTTTACCGCCCTTCTTGTCACGCTCATAGCTAGGTAGGTGTTTTAGTACCAGTGCCCAGGTTGGAATTCCCTTAGGCGGACCCGTTTGTTGTATTCTCGTTGGATCCTTCGTTGGTAATTCTCCATTTTTTTGGGGCCATCTCTCTCGTTTCTTCTAAATCGTCGAGTTTAGCCAAGATAAGGTCCGCCGAGATGTTTCGCCTCCATGCTTCGGTCCTCGTGGTGGGTATCATCGCCTCCGTAGGTAGTATGGCCTCGGTCCCGTATGTAGCATGAAGGGTGACTTGATCCCGTTGCCTCCCTCGCGAGTTGTCCTATACGCCCACAAGACATTGTAGAGTTCTTCGCACCATTCCCCATATTCCCGTCGAGTTTCTTCTTCATGTTATCGGCGATGGTCTTGTTTGTGATCTCTACTGTCCATTGCTTTGGGGGTATAAAGGCGTGGACTTGCTCTTTCGGATGTTGTAAGTGTTGAATAGCAGGTCGATGTTTTTGCCTTGCAATTGTTTCCCGTTGTCAGAGACGATTGCTGCCGGAATCCCAAAGCGGCATATGATGTGTTCCCAGATGAACCGAAAGACATCCTTATCCCGTATGTGCCTTAGCGGAGCGGCCTCAACCCACTTGGTGAAATAATCGGTGGCCACAATTAAATACTTCCTTTGTCCTGATCCGACGTGTAATGGTCCCACGATGTCGATTCCCCATTTAGCGAAGGGCCAGGGACTAATGACGGAGTTCAATGTTACAATGCGGCGCATGTATCTTCTTCCCAAATTTCGGCACTCGTCGCAAACGGTGGCCATATGCTTCAAGCGTCCTCATTCATGTACGGCCGAAGTATCCCATGGTTTTAGCTCGTGCCGCCAGGGCGCCCGAGCCGTGGTTTCCGTCGCTCCATAGTGTAATTCGTTAAGGATCATCTGCCCCTCTTCCTTACTTAGGCACTTTAGCAATGGTCCTAGGTATGATTTTCGGTATAGGGTGCCATCCCTAAGTTCGTACGCGGCGGCTTTGCTCTTGATCTTGTTGATCTCAGGCCTCCCCTTGGGCAACCTTCCCGTTTCGAGGTATTCATGAATCGGCTTTCTCCAATCATCGGCCGACTGATCGGTAGTGGTCGCCGCGACTTGTGCGCCGATATCCACGTTCTCGGGTACCGAAGGCATTAGGATCCTCATGATTCTAATACCCTCAATACTTGAGTCCGTCAACATGGAAGCAATATATGCTAGGGCATCCGAATGCCGATTGTCTTTTCTGCAGATGTGTCGGAATTTGATGCTTGGTATTTGCCCGATGTAGGATTGGGCGAGCTCCCAGTATTTCTGCAACAAGGGGTCATGTATGGCATATTGCCCGTTGATTTGCCGCACAACTAGCTGGGAGTCGCTTGTCGGGTCGTACCTCTTGGATGCCCATCTCTACGATCAAGCGTAGGGCATGTATTACCGCTTCGTATTCTGTGACATTGTTGGTTGCTTTAAACTCAAGCCTAAAGGAATGGACCATTTTCTTGCCCTTCGGTGTCGTAAAGACCAGTCCTAAACCCGACCCATCTTTATTGGATGACCCATCGACGAAAACCTCCCATCGTGTCGGGCTGCAGGTCTCGAGTAAATCGGGTGAGTCTTCTCGATCTTCCTCCATTCGGGGATGTCCTCTACTTCGTCCTCGTCATCGAGGGGGAAGTCCGCCAAAAAATTCGCCATCGCCTCGCGCTTTCACCGCCGTCCTCATTTTCATAAAAGATATCGAATCGCTTTATTTGTGCGCTCCATTTGGAGATCCGCCCGACCTAGCTGCATTGTCAAGTCCGACTCTATGGAGGACTTGGTAAGTACTCGAATCTTATGAGTTTGGAAATATGTCGGAGTTTCGTGTTGCAAACACTAGCGCTAGGATGAGTTGCTCGATCCGGTGTAGTTCTTTTCCGCTGGGTTCATGGTCTTGCTTATGAAATATACCGGCTTTTCCTCTCCGCTCCTCGTTCTTGACCAATACAACGCTGATGGCGTGACTGGTTGCCCCGAGATATAATGTTAGTACGTCTTCGGGCTCGGGTCTTTGTAACACCGGCAAACTTGCCATATGTTGTTTGATTTTCTGGAATGCTTCCTCACACTCCTCGGTCCATTTAAACTTCTCCCTTCCTTAACGTCCCGAAGAAATCCTTGCACTTGTCCGACGATCGAGAGATGAATCGTCTAAAGCCGCCAAGTTTCCGTTCGCCCGTTGCACGTCCTTAATCCTTCACAGGTGAAGGCATTTCTCATTACGGCTACGATTTTATCCGGATCCGCCTCGATCCCTTTATCGGTGATTATATATCCTAGAAACTTGCTCGAGGTGACCCAAAAGGTGCATTTGGACGGATTCGCCCTCATCTTGTACTTCCTCATGGTCTGGAAGATGTCTCTAAGGTCGTCGATGTGGGTATCGGCTACTTTACTCTTGACTAGCATGTCGTCCACGTATACTTCGATAGTGTCGTGTATTTTGTCCTCAAACATGTCCTCCACCAGCCTCTGATATGTAGCGCCCGCATTTCTCAGCCCGAATGGCATTTTGGTGTAGCAACACAGTCCTCTTGGCGTGAAAAAAGACGTATGCTCCTGGTCTTCGGGGGGCCGTGGGAATTTGGTTATATCCCGAGTACCCGTCCATGAGTGTTATCGCCTTATACCCGACAATGGATTCCACTAACTGGTCGATGCTGGGGAGAGGGAAGCTGTCCTTTGGGCATGCCTTATTCAGGTCGCTATAGTCGACGCAAATTCGGACGCCTCCATTCTTTTTGGGGACTATCACCATATTAGATATCCATTGCGGATATTGGGCTTTTCGGATGATTCCTGCTGCGTACGGTTTCTTCAACTCGCTTCTACCGCGGTTACAGCTCGGTGCGATTCTTCTCATCTTTTGCCTAATCGGCCGAACTTGGGGTCTATCCGCAGATGGTGTGAGCAAACTGGTCGATTCCTTCCATGTCGTGCATTTGCCAAGCGAATACATCCATGTGTTCCTTCGGGGAGGGTTATCATTTCTTTGGGACCGTTCGTTCGTTAAGCGTGACCCTATCTCACCAATCTCGGCTCCTCCTCGGTGCCCAGTTGACTTTAGGGTTGATTCTAGGGCGAGAAGTTTTGCTTTGGCTCGCCGACGGCTGCCGAAACTCCCGTGATTGCTATAAGACTTTTGTCTCGCCCGCTTCGTAGGTGGCGATGGCTTGTGACATCACCTTTTCCCGTTCCTCTCCCGCTTCCATCTCCTTAGACTTCTTATTTTCTTGGCGTTTCCTCGACCGTCTTTCCTCGTCGGCTTCGTTGGATGTCTATCTGCACACCTTGTCTTGCCGCTTGGGGGTCGCCAGCACCTCTACTACTCCGCGATAAGAAGGGAAGCGAGTTTCGATGGTAGGCCGGGCGACTCCCTTGATACTGCGATCCAAGGTCGTCCCAGGATCGCCTCATATGGTGATGCGACATCGACTACGCAAAAGGTGGTCAATGTGTCAAGGAACCCTTCCCGTCCGAGACTCGAGAGTGACTTCTCCCTTTGGCACTGTCACCGTACCGTTGAAGCCGTAAATTCGATAAGTCGATGGGATCAGGATGTCATCAGACAATTCCATCCTCTTGAAAGTGTCATAGAACAAAACTTCGACTGAACTACCACTGTCCATTAATATTCTGCGGACGCCCCATTCCTCAATCATCAGGGTTATTACTAAGGGATCCCCATGTGCTTGTCCGTTTAATGGGACATCCTTCGCCGAAAAAGTAATCGGTTGCATCATCCACGGCTCCATAGGGAGGGTCTTGGCCACGCTAAAGATTTCTCTGCCCGATCTGTCCCTCTTGTGTATTCTCGAGGTGATACCGGTCCCTAAATCGTATCCTTGTGTTGCTGAGTGTGATATGGTGTTACAGGTGAACTGAGCGCCGCGATTGATTCTTATTTGGTGTACTGGGACCTCGGGCTGGGCCGGTGTCGACGGCGTTTTGACGAAATGCCGTAGATACCCATCGCGGATCAGGTGCTGGACGATGTCCTTCACTTCTCTACAATCGTTGGTTGAATGGCCGCGGAACTGATGATAATGGCAGAACTCCGGGTGGTTCCTTGTCCCGTCGAATTGGATTCCCCGAGTCTTGGGATAACGGATATCGTTCCTCTTTTCCACCTCCTTGAACACTTCTTCCAAGGGTGCATTGAGCGGAGTGTATGGCCTTGGCTCGTGGCGAGGTTTCTTTCCCTCTCGACCCAAACTTTCTTGTTCTCACCCAGGGGTGGGCACCGGCCTTTCTCGGATCGTTTCGTGGCTTCTCTCGGGGTAGCCTCTTCTCGGTGCTCGCCTCTTGTATTCCCCTATCTTGCGCTCCTTCCCGGATCTCCTCCAAGGCGATATAGTGCTCCCGCATCTTCCGGATCTCCCTTAGCGTCTTGGGCTTCTCTGTGTACATTGCCACCCAAATGTGATCCGACTTCCTTAGCGAGTTCTCGAAGCCGAATATCTGTTGGTCGACCAGGTGCTTTCCCTATATCCGTGCATAACTTCCTCCATCTGTCCGTTAAGGACCGCAGCGGCTCCCTGAGTCTTCGCGCCAGGGTAAATAGCTTGTCGACTCTGGGCCGGGCTATGCTGTTATGCATGTATGTCTCGAGAAAGGTTTCCACCAACACCGCGTAGCTCCCAACGGAATTATCGGGCAGGGTGTAGAACCAACTCTTCGCTTCTCCTTCTAGACTAGCAGGGAAGAATTTGCACATGACCACATCGTGATTTTTCCACCGTAGTAAGGACATGCCGTACATCTTGATGTGTTCTCCCGTCACGCCCGTGCCGTCGAACCTAGATGGGAAGATTGGCAACGTGCACTTTGGTGGAAATGGTGTTCGGTCCGGTTCCACTGGTAAAAACGGTGTCTTCGGGCTTCATTGATTACTTCGCTAACTTATCATCCTCGTTGTCTCCGGTCGGTTTTCTTAACCATCCGCTCGAGTCGTTCGATCTTTTGTTTGGTGGACGCGTCCGTACTCTCGTTGGTTGCTTCTCGTCGGGCCGAAGAATCCCGGATGGCCCATACCCTTCTCTTGGTCGATTAGGATCGGGTACTCGTCCTCGGCTCGGTGAAGGGGTGGGTCGTCCCTTGGTGGAGTGTGGTTGCTAGAGGCGCCTCGCTTGATGATCCCTCGACCCCGTTCTCCTATTGGAGTTGGTGATTCTCGTATTCTAGCGCCGAGTTTCTCTCTATGATTCTCTCACAGATCCTCCTGTCTTCTTTGGCTTGCCAGTATGGCGAGTAACATCGGGTCGGTGCTCTCGTGACTGGAGTGACCGTTCATTTGGTGTCCCGTTGTGTTAGGGGGTGCGGTGGGGGGTCTCGCAGTGAGAGCGGTGGGAGGGACGATCGGGGCCGTTGGGTGATCAACCACTACCGGGGAACAACCGGCCGGGGGCGGTTGGCCGTTGCGGGGGACGTCTCGATTAGGGTTCCCTCCCCCAAGTGTACTTGCCTAAGTCTTTCGGCCTCTCGTTCTAAATCTCTTTGGTGTTCGTCAGGTTGTCTTTCTCTCCTCCGTTCCTCGTGTATCGTTTGGACTTCCTCCTCCTCCTCCGTATCCGATGCGTTCTCCGTCTTCCATGCCGCCTCGTTCCTCGGCCCCATCTGACTTGGGTTAATCCTCAACCTCCCGGGTGGGAAGTCGTCATCTCGGCCCAGATCGACTTCCTCGTCGACCGTAGTCATGCCTTTGATCAACGCCTGAGTCTCGCCCCGGTCGTTAGGTCGACGATCTCCGTGCTGGGAATCCGTAAGTCCCTCTTGCCCGCTAGATCCCGCCGTGACTCGGTTCCTCAGATCCTGCTCGTCTGGAGGTACTTGCCATCGCCTTTGCTATCGTCCTCGCTCCTCGGCCGCCCTCCACTCGTTCCTACGTCGCAAAGTAGACAACACTTACTTCAAACTTTCGAAAAGGTTAAGGATGGAGTACACAGTTCGGTGCAGGTGAAAAAGATTTTTTATAGTACGATTCCCTTTACGCTAGCGTGTCGGTCTCAGCAGTCAAACCGTTTTTGCCGCAAAAGGACAAATTTTGAAAAGCTGTCTTGACACATCGCTTTCGGTACTCTTCCTAAGCATTAATCATTATTTGTCCTAACATTCCGGCGCTTAAATCATTAATCATTCGTGCGTTGAATCGAAGATTTCTTTCATGGCGGTGATGGGTGGCAACGACGACCCTTAGCGACCGTCGTGTCGATGGCGCAAAGATTCCTACAATTTTCACCGATCTTTGTGAGGCTTTTAGCGTAGGATTATGGTAAGACTCGTGCCGTTCACCATAATCCCGTCGGCCATGGTTTCCAAGAACTAAACTCAACGATTCCCGAGCTAGCCCTATTTTGACCATTATCGTGCTTCGTTTACCTTGCTAAAATGAAGACAGGTGTGAAATGGAGATAGATGCGACAATATCTCTCCCTAGAAGATGGTCCTAGTAACCTACGCGTTGCGCCTGTTAGAGTTTTTCGTTTAGCATCAACTATCCTTACACGGATGTCGATAGGAGGCGTTGAATCTCTTGCAACGGGGTTTGAAGCCACGAGATCACGGCCGGCGAGAGCGGGATCCTTCTAGCTTCTACCAACATCGAAAGATGCTATTTAGGGAGCTCATGGGTCATCGATAACTCTGCAGGGCGTCTCAAGCGAACGACTTATCGCGACGGAAATGTCTCGACGACTTTGCTTAAGCGGAAAACTTGTTTTGCTTGGGAAAAATGGAAACTACCGGTTAAAACACAAAACGAACTTGTACCAACTCGACAAGGTGTTGCTAAGAAAAATGAAGATAACAAACGAGAATACAAAGCTAACTTTTACCAGCTTTGACAAGATGCTACGAAGACAAAGATAACAAACAAGAATACAAAGCTAACTTTTATCAATCTCGACAAGATGTTGCTAAGAAAAACGAAGATAACGAGACCGAAGGGTTTCTCCCTTAGCATCAACTGAGACACAAGGTGGCTTAGGAGCTCGGAGTTTCCCCTCTAGCGTCCGATGTCAAGGTATCGGGAGATGTTATACGGTCCCCTTAGTCGGCGCCAGAATGTAGGTGTAGAAAATCCTACCTCTACATCCAAAGGTAACTAAACACATACACAAGGAAGCAAAACAAACAAGAGAAGTAATAGAACACGAGATGTACGTGGTTCGGCATGATTACCTACGTCCACGGGGGTATAAAGGAAGATCTTATTACTCGATTCAAGGTTACAAGACGGATTTATCTCTCTCAATGCTTTTAGTATGCTCTCTTTCCTCACTTCTTGCTTAAGTTCTTCCTCTCTACATGGTCTCTATTTATAGTTACAAGTGATGATACATCAGTACTACGATGTTGGGCCTGGCGTAGCTTCCTCGATGTTCCTCTCGGGTGATCAGTCGATGCCTCAGCCGATGTTCTTATTTGTTCGGGTCGGGACGTCAAGCCGAGTGATGCCTTCTTCTGCTATCTCGTCACCCGATGTCGCCCACTTGGTGGGGATGATCGATGTCGCCCTTAGGATCCTTGGCCGAGTCTTCCTTGACCGAGCTCTTCTTATCTTCTTACCAACTCGCCGCCGCATTTATTGCTCCAAAGACCCGATGTCCATCGCATCACAACTTTTCCCCCTTTTCGTCGACTTTCCGAGTCGTCTCTGCTCCTCTTTTCTTGCGCCGCATTCGGAGAGGCGATCCGGTACTCTAGATACATGTTTGCTCCAGTACGCCATGGCTTAGGATCGTTCCACCTGTCCCTGTGGATTATTTACACCTACATCAAAAATTACCCAAATCTGAAATCTAAAAATCAAATTACTCAGATCTTTAAATATAATTTTGAATACAACCTAAAAATGAAAAACAAGAAGAAGAGGATGGAGTATGAATAAGTACAAACCGATGTTCTTGAATAATCAACTGCTCGTCGCGATTGAGATGGTGGTGGCGGCGACGGTGGTGGCAATGGCGGAGGTGGTTGTGAATCCGGTGATGTACCGAAAGAGGAACAAAAAGAGGAGAGAGAATTTTGGATCTCGAAAATGAAAAGAGAATGTTATCATTCGTAAAGCTAATATCGTTGAGGGTATTTATGGGATTATAAATAAAATAATTTTCTTATAAACTGTCTAGGGGTATTTGTGAAGGTTTTAAAGGCATTTGTGAAGGCCCATCAAAATGAGGGCTATTTATATAATTTCCACAATACTTTTACCGTACGTTTTAGTTTCCCTCTCTTTATTCTCCTACTCAAATCAGAACAAAGATTACCGTACGTTTTATATAATTACGTATTATTCCTAAAACATCCCTAAGCTTCTTTCATACGCTACCCCTTTCCCAACTGTCACTTCCTCCCGTACACGATTGGACACCAATTTGGAAGCCTTTCAAAAACAGTTCTTTCTGTACGTTCTGCATTAGCACGCGCATCCCTTCTCTTGGGCTAAGCATTTGAAACACGTGGCACTACCATGTTCAAAAATTCAAAATGGTTGTGCATCACTAATTTATGCCGAAGGCGCAATACGCACCCCCCCTGTATTATTATCGAAGTAACGGTAGTAGATACAAAGAGCGGGAACATAAGTCTCTTGACTTTCAGAGACTTCGACGAAGAAGTAAAAATGGAGAATGCTGGTTCTTCTTCTCCTTCCTTCAAGCAAATTTCTTCCTCTCATCATCATCGTGAAAATGTAGAAGAAATTCTAAAGAAATTCTGTAAACTACATTTGGTATTTGATCAATCATTTCCAGTTGAAGAACTGATCAAAAGTTTCTGTAAAGATCAATCGTTATCATTAAATGATAATAAACAAGCTGGAAAAACTGGTCTCGCTTTGATCGAAGAAGTAGCAGAAGAAGAAGAATCTTCGAAATTACTTCGGAGGAAAAATCCAACTCTTACCGCTTCTATAAATCACAAATTGGTCACTCAAAGTGATGAATCTGTTAACCAAGAGAGTGTGGATTGTAGTGAGCTGAAGAAATTTGATAGTTCAGTTTCTAATTCTCCAAGAGGTGATTGAATTATTAAACCCTAACTTTCGAGTACAGTACTTTTTGGTTCAATTTTTTTCCCTAATTTTTTCTGAAAGCTGAAGTTAGTTTTGATTTTCGTTTGATTTTATTGGTAGATGATTCTGTAACTCAACGTATGAGGTTGGAGGATCCAGAGAAAGAGAAAAACAAGAGGATGATGAATGTTGATCAGCCGAGTAATCAAATGATTAACTCGGAATATTCAAGTACTGAGAAGACGAAGAGATTGACATGTGATGATCCACATCTATTAGCTTTGGGGGAACTGGAGTTTAAGAAGATGTTTTTGATTCTAAGTTGTTGCGGAAAGTAAGTTGATCTTTGATGGTACAGTTTCATATGAAGTTTTGTTGTTGCTGTTGTTGTGTGTGTGCGTGCTTTGGTAACATTTTAGGGGTGGATTCTTTTGCAGGGAATATAAATTGGAGGATTTCATAAGCCTAGATGAAATTCGGAGGATGAAAAACCTACAGATGGGTCATTTCGAAACCAGGTTTAGGACAATTTTGGGGGATAATCAATATGTGAAGCAAACGGATAGAACAAAGGTAGTTTGATTATTGGTCAAATGTTTGCTACATCTTACTAGCAGCATTTAGTGATTCTTTTGGTCTTGACTTGTGATTTTTTTAGTCTTAAATGTTTGCTACATCTGAATATTGGCGAAATGACTTTTCATTCTTCCAGACAGATTTTTGCTGCAAACATGTTGAGCAACAGCTGCAAGTTGAGTTGATGAAATTTGTGTGCTTAATAATGTATCTTAAGAATTGACTTGGCAGTTATATCTGACAGCAATTATGTTGCTTTTAAACGAAAATTATGTTGATTTTAAGGTTAAAACGATGAATCGGAGGGTTCAAAGTTATCTCTGCCAGTTCCTGAAAATCTGAAACCATGCAATTCTGGAGATCTTCTGTTTTATCTATTCACTGCCAGTTCTTGGGAATTGAGACCGGTCAATTTTAGAGATCTTTCTGTTCCATATTATAGTGTTGGACCTTCCACCCTAGAAACTTTCTGAACCATCACCTCCTACAATGTTTGGCTTCATGTATCTTAAGCCAGCGCATGAATGGTCGAATTTATATTTGCCATAGAGCAAACTTTAGTTTTTGCCTACTAAATGCAGATGTCATAGAGATAGATTCATGTTTGTTATTGTGTTATGTTTTTGAGGCGATTCCATTTGGCTTGAACTGTTTTGCAGAATCTTGATTGGGATTCTGAGAAAACTTTTGTGTACCATTGTTATGTGGAACCTGATGGGAGTTACACGTTTAAGGTTTGTAATTCTTCTCTAAGATATAAGCTTGTGTTTATTTTTGTATGTTCTCTTGTATTCCATCCTTTGTCCTCATAAAAGTCAATAAGTTTTTTGAGCTAGCAAATGTGTTTCTTCTGTTCAATTTTGCTTCTGGGTTTGCATCTTATACATGTGATTTTTGTTAATGCTCAGGGTCCGTATCTTCAAAGAGACACGACCCATCTACACAGGGTATTAGGGGACGATAATGTATTGCTGGTGAAGTTTTCTGGAAATGAGGGGGATCGAGATTGTAGTTCAAGTCCTGTGTATCGTAGGATAGGAAAAGAGGGAATTCTTGTGGGTTTGCGCCGCTTCCAGTTTTTTGGTGAGTTAACTCTTAATGCATCTGATCTGTGGCAGAATTGGCCTTGCTTATTCCTCTCCTTATCTATTCTTCTTGAATGGGATGCATCCCAAAATGGATCTATTTTGAATGTGGATATATCTGAGCATGTGTGAGTGTAGTCAACGTGCATTACATTATAATATAAGCTCTATTTCCACATGCCACAGTAAATGTGATGTACAACTACTGGAATCCTAATAAATAAACATAGAAGAGGATTTAAGATTTGGGGTTATACCAGTAACCTATAACAGAACCTATAAGATTGACTCTCTTTTCCTCTCTACTTGATGGCATCACTTAGATGAGTGAACTATCATCCAGTCATCTCATATGTACTATGAAAGCTTTGTAGTAGATTCCAACAACAACAGTTGGAATGAACTCATCAATAGTTAAATTGACGAATCCTAAGAAATCTATGTTTGTCAGTTCTCCAGTAATCTTTGCCTGTTCCTGAGTGCATCATCTCCAGTAACCTCTGTATGTTGTTTGACATCTCTTCTAGCCATTGTTTCAATGATCTTTGCCGTATATGGTTTTCATCTCATTTCTTTAACAATTTGAATTCTGCACTATTGATCTTTGGATGATTGAAATGGAAGGCTTTGTTTTGTTCCAACTTCTGTTAAGTAGATAGAGTTAAAATGAATGAAATGCACTGGTAACAGTTTAAATTAGTCTTAGGATCAAGATCTGAGTATTCTATTAGATCCATAGAACTTTTAGCATGTACCCATACTGATCAATGTTGACAGCAAAAACAGAAAGAGGTAGCACAGAATGAGTCCGCTCCTTGTTATTAGACCCACGAACTCTTGCCAGACATACCCTCTCAAAAACTTCAAACTTTTAGGGGAAGTAGTCTGTTTACAACCCTGGCGGTGCCGTTTGTTCTTTTCTCATACGTTTTCCAATAATTATGTTATAACACTTATGTTTGTGTTGCTTTGCCGCTCTTGTCTGATTTTAACAATGAAAAAATGATCTAATATTCCTTTTGCTTCATGGATTCTTGTATCAGTTTTTAAAGATGGGGGCAAAGAGCAAAAGAAGAAACAGACGCAAACAAGTTCCTTTGCTTCATCTGTCAAGTGTTACTTTGTCTGCTTGGAGTCTAGTGGCTTACATGATAAATCTGTTTCTGAAGCACGGTCTCATTTTATGCATATACACAATATTTCCAGCATGCCTAAGTATATGCCCAGGTTGGATTTTCGTTGCAATTCACCATCACAATTCGACGTAATTAACAATCTGTTTTGAAACTAACCTTAAAGTGCATAATGCAGGTTATCTCTCATTTTGTCTAAGACCACCAAGATACAACTGGATTTTGCATCTGTTAATATTGAAATAATTAAAGATCAACCTTGCTTGGTAGGTAACTTCTGCTTATTATTGTTTGAGTAGGAAATAGTCATTGTCAGTCTTGATATATTCCTACACCCACCTTAGAATGATATATTTTGTTGCCCATCTCTTAAGGCCTTAACATCATACCATCTTCTTTTTGAATTATAGGACCAGAATGGTAATGCCGTCCGCAATCAAGATGGGGACATTTTGATCCACACGGACGGGACAGGGTTTATCTCTGAAGATTTGGCTTTACTATGTCAGAGGAATGTTAGCAAAGGGAAATACACAAGTCTTGATGGCTATAAGGTTTGTAAATTAACCTATCGATTTCAGTTGTAAAATTTCATTTTGTTATGGCTAGGGGTTGTATATGAAACTTCAAGGTAAAGATTACTCTCAGATAATTCTCTTTTCTGTGAGAGTCTGGTATCACTAAAGCTCCATAATGCATGAATATCTTGTATTTAGTCTTTCACATGATAAAATGATGCTCATAGTTGAATGTTTTACACTCTAGAGAGTTCTAGATCGAAATGCAGCAGAGGAAAAATCTTCAGATGACAAGTCATTAAGGTCTTACATTGGGGATCCGGTACAGATGTTTCTGCTTTCTGCTCTCCTTTATTATCTTTTTTATTCTTACCCTTTTAGTCTCTGGTTAAAAAATTTGTTCTAATTTTATTTTTCATTTTCATGTCTAGCCTTTGCTTACCCAGAGCAGGTTATTCTATAATGGTGCTGCGGCCAAGGGAACCTTGCTCGTCAACAAGAAGGTACTCATATGTGTTTGCGTTATATTCTGTTCGTTGCTTTTTTTTTCTTTTTTTAATGAATGGGTTATGGGTACATTTTGCTTCTTCCAGTCGGATTCAGGATCATCTAGTCATTCACCAACCCTTGAGGTTTTAGTTGTCAGGGTTGGGGTTGGAACCTATAAAATTGACCATCTTTTCTCCTCTAATTGATGCATCACTTAGAGGAGTGAACTCTCATCCAGCCATCTCTGATAAAGTACTATGAAAGCTTTGTAAGTAGATTCCAAATGGTTAAGCGGAAAATCCAAAGAAATTGGTGGTTTATCACTCTTGAGTGCATCTTCTCCAGTAATCTCTGCAAGTTCTTTGACATCTCTTCTAGCCATTGTTCCATTAATCTCTGCCTGTCTATGGTACAGTATGATAAGGCAGTCAAAACCAACAGAAACTCACTGACAGGCCACCCTAAAAATCTTCCTAGGTTGAATATAACAAAACCATGAACCTTTGGCTCGTTAATACCCTTAAATACCACTCAAAACCTCCCAAACTTTCTTAATAAAATACCGTCGGATGTTTCTAAATTTTACAGATGTAAGTAAGCAGCATATTAAAGGGTGGGTGAGCAACCACATTATACGTTTTATTACTTGAAACAGTTGCTAGGGAAGCTGTATGAGTACATGCTTTATATGTTATGAAACCTAATATTAAAGAGTGGCATCAAACTCTAATGTTTCGGTGATTGTACCTTGATATTGATACCTTATATCAAAAGCAACCTTTTCTTTTCACCGTGTGTTGTTTTAGTCAGTGGAAGTCCAACATAGTAGTTAATGTTTCCTGTGCATATTTGCAGCTGCCTTTCGATACAATACAAATAAGACCGTCGATGATAAAAGTTGAAAGTGACCCAAAACTTGTAAATGCCATCAGTGCTAATTCTTTGGAGATCGTAACAACAAGGTATAACCTGGTGCTAACTATTTATTTTGCGTAAATGTAGTGGGTTGATTGTCCAAGCAGGGCCATCTTTTGTTTTATCTCTATGACTTTGGTCAATATGGTGATGCCACCCCATATAATGGGATGGTTTACCAATATTTTTTAAAGTGCTTACTCTTCGTCTAGGGATTTCTTTTGTTTTCTGGTCTTAGGAGGCAGCAGCAGTATGTCTTTTTTTACACTAGAATTTTTCTTTAGATCGAGCAAATAAAAGATCCACTGTTGCATTGCATTCATTGGCAGTTGCATTACTGACATCATATGAAGTAGTTGCATGTGTTCATTGTATCTCTTCTCTTAAGTTATGTGATAGATAACTTGACTTGCCTAATTCAAACTGATTATGTTTGACACTTGTATTGAAAAGCTGTTCATTTCTAACATTAACCTCTTTTTTCTGCCAGCAATAAACCAAAGAATTCATGTTTATCGAAGTACTTACTTGCACTTCTTGCTTATGGTGGAGTTCCACAAGAGTACTTTATGAACCTTTTAACAAAAGCACTGGACGATGCTGAAAATGTTCATTACAACAAGCATGCAGCATTGACAGGTAATCATCTACTATTGAATTTATTTAGAGTCATTAGTTTGTGTGTTGGTTTTTCTCTTATCAAAATTGACTTGAGATGGATTCTGGTCAACAATCCTAGATACGATTCACATCAATTAGCAATCTCCCACCCCACATCACCCCTTTGAAGTTGTAGGATTTTCTTGACCCTCAGTGTAATTGCAGTTGCATTGAGGTACGGTGAAATGGACAATTTTCTAGTACCGAGGATGATTTTGTCGGGAATTCCTATTGATGAACCATATTTGCAAGATCATTTGAGAGTCCTAATGAATGAAGAAAAAAAGAGTCTCATGGGTGGAAAGCTTCCTGTAAGTGAATGCTACTATCTTATGGGGACAGTAGATCCAACTGGGATTCTAAACAGAGATGAAGTTTGTGTGATTCTGTAAGTATTTATTGTAATTATCATGTTGTCATATAAATCCTGAGGCATTTTCACTTATTTATTTATTTCAATTTCAACTGTGTAGTAGTAAAAGCTATAACAATTTCTTAAGTCTGTTTCCTTAAAACTTTATTTCCAGTTGCAGTATATTGTGGACGATAATGCCATTGGAAAAGCAGTAGTGTGGGAAGTCTCTTCGCACACCAAGCAGAAGCTTGATTTGATTTTTATAAGCGCAAATGTCTCTCCTTCTTTCGTTGCACTATTGTGAATCTGTGATTTATTTGATTTGCTGAATGATTTTCAGTGAAGATGGCCAACTGTCAGGGAATGTGTTAGTATATAAGAATCCTGGACTACATTTTGGGGATGTCCATGTGATGAAGGCTACATATGTTGAAGAGTTGGTGAACTTTGTTGGGAATGCAAAATATGCCATATTTTTTCCTACAAAAGGGCCGCGATCCGTGGCTGATGAAATAGCAAATAGCGACTTCGACGGTGACATGTATTGGGTTTCTAGAAATCCACAGGTCGGTTTGCATACTCATAATTTACGCACATTTCATAATTTGTAGTTTCATTTGTTCAAAGGAGAGACAGGAAAAGAATTTAGGGAAAAACATAACGTAAACATAAGGAAGTATATATTGAGCCTCGTTCAAAGGAGTGGAGATTTGTTACAATTACTCTTGCCCAACTTTGTAAGAGTTGTGAGCCTTAATGAAAACATAGAGAGAAGGCTGGGAACTAATTTGTAGGTTCGTCTACGTGTGTATTAGTCTTATCCTGTGCTAACTTATGTTAGTTTCTGCAGTTACTAGAGTCTTTCAAACCAAGCAGCCCATGGGAACAAAAATATACAGAAAAGAGTGTACGCCATCCGAAGCCAACTGATTTTTCTTCGGAGGAACTAGAAGATGAACTTTTCCAGCAGTTCTTAACAACTAGATTCAATCCAAGGTTTGCACTCTCTCGGAGTTCACTTTTAGTTTAGTTAGTTGATGTCGTCCAGTGCAAGTTATTGTGGTTCACATAAAGATATTAATTTACTGAATAGGGACTTGGAAGGTGAACGTTTAAATATGTATTACTGCTGAGCTAGCTGTTACCTTTTTGACGTTATCTTTTCTTTCTTCCTTTTTGGTGTATTCCCAAGTTGGTGTTCATAATAATGTGAAAGGTATCTAAAGTGGTAACGATCAGACTACTGGTGTTTATCTTCTTGCAGTTACAGTATGGGTGTGGCAGCAGACTGTTGGCTGGCTTATATGGATAGATTATTGACCTTGAGTGACGACTGTACTGAAGAGAAGAAATGCATGAAAGAAAAGATGCTTCAGCTTACTGACATATATTACGACGCACTAGATGCTCCAAAGACGGGAAAAAAGGTTAGCTTATTTCTTCACTTTTTAATTTCCGTAGAATCATATCAACTCTTCTCCTTCATAATTACTGGGATCGGTTTGTGCTTTAGAATTCAATTCTATAAGGTTGCTTAGAGTAAATAAATTGACGATTGTTCGGAGGAGCAGTTAATGTTGGTTGCTCCAAGTTACCTAATTCAGTGTCAATTCTGTATACTTTTTACTGTTTCTCTACTTTACAGGTTAAAGTTCCGAGCAATTTAAGAGTCAGTAGATATCCACATTACTTGGAAAAGTCGAACTTGGGTTCATATCAATCAAGATCTATTCTGGGACTAATTTTTGATAAGGTGGCCTCTTTTAAAACAACTCAGAGGCTGGAGGCAAATGGTGAGAATTTTCTCCATTCAAGTTTAAAATTCGTAATGGGTGAGAAGTTGAATTCGTAGTATAACACTAACCAAAGGCTCTCATCAGCCTATTCTAAAACTTTTAGTTTGCATGCTGAACCCAGAATATACACTTCCAACTCACATGTTAGGACCAAATTATAAATCTTAATTTGTTCCACTGGTTCTAGAGTTACTGACATGTAATGTGTTTGTTTTATGAAATGTTGTATGTAGACGTAACGAAATTACCTGCTTTTGATGGAGGAGAAATTCCATCTTCCTGCGTGCGATTATGGAAGGAGCGATACGATCAGTACAGAAGTGAAATGACTGATGCATTGAAGCAGGATGACGATGTAAAAGATGATTATGCCGAAGAAATTTATCAAAAATATAAGCAGGTTTTTGTTAGTTTTGCATATTCTACACACCCTCTCTGGCTATTTAGCAACTCATATAAATCTAGCATTACCTCAATCATTATTGCTTGAAATGCAGATGTTATATAATGCCACCGAGTTTAATGAAAGTCAAAGGATAAGAGAGGAGATACACAATGAAGCACTTGCAATATACAACATCGTTTATGATTATGCAAGGATTAGGGATGTGGGCAAATGCGGCTTTGCTTGGAAAGTTGCTGGTGAGGCCCTCTGCGATATTTATGCCAAAAAGCTTGATGAAGATCCCATCATCTGCCCTAAATCAGTACTACGTGAACTTTTCATCTGAGCAAAAAAATGTGCTGAAGGATTGTTCAAGTTTCATAAAGTGAAGAAACAATTTGTAAAGGGATCAGAGCTCATGATATTTTGTGTATGTAAACATGTAATTATGCAATTTCCTTGTGCATTTTCTTTGCTAGGATGTGATCAGTTAGGCAAGAATGGTCCTTTTGGAATTCCATTTACTGTGTATAATTAGAAGTGTGAGACTTCAAGCCATGTGAAACTTCATGTTGTTTTCCATTCCCATTTCTGATGATTGATTTAATAATGTTGGGAACTTGAGATACGATGGCGAAAAACACTTGCAACAATTACCAAAAAAATAAATCTTGAGCAAATACATGCATGAAGAGAACATCATTGGAGTTACCAAAAGAAAATCAGTAACGTCAGAAATTGCCGAGTGTGAAATGGTAGAAAAGAGTGAAGAAGATAGCCAGACTGAAATTGCTGAGTGTGAAATGGTAGACAAGAGTGAAGAAAATAGCCAGACTGAAATTGCTGAGTACGAAGTGGTAGAAAAGAGTGAAGAAGATAGCCAGCCTTAACTGTTGCCGAAGACTAATACTTTTTGTTTCCGTTGGTGGGAATTTTTCTGCAGTGCTGATGGTTGGAGGGGAATAATGAAAAGCCATTGATACTCTATTTTCAACTTTTTGTTGGAAAAGTGGCCTTCCGATTACATGCTTGTACTGCCCAACACTCCATGCCTGAAAAAAAGCACAAGAAGAATTATCTGGTCAGTGGCTTCACCTGCAATGAAAATTTGCGCACTCAAAATCACCCTAGTATCCAAAATATCTGACAGTACCACAGGCATCACACTTGCAAGAATCACTTATCCTAATGAAGTGTCAAGTCAAACTATTGCAGGTTACCAGAAAGAATATGTATTGAAATGTACCTGAATTTGGTCCCCAACGGTAACAACAAGGGCATTTCTGCTAGGACAGAAAGAAACCCATCCTTTCTTGGAATATAGATTAAAGTCTGACGAAGACGCATCAAAGACATGAACAGACAATGCATGAGAGTAATCAGATCCTTTTACAAGCATTTGTATAACGTCCGACTTCAGTGAGTTCTCACATAACCGTGCATTTCCGATATCAAGATTAACATTTTTGCAGTGCTTATACATACAACAGACCAAACCATCCTTGTTTGTCAGATTAGTATTTTCCTTGGCTAACTCTCTACGAATGAGGGTATTTGATTCTGATAGTACCCTCAGAATTTTCGCAGCAATCTTCTGTATCTCTGTTGAAAGGTTCTCTAGTTTTTGGCTGAAAAATAAATCGAGTCGTTTGCCAGTTAATAATAACCTAGTAGTTTATGTAATACTTAAATTATACTACACCCGTTCCAGGAAAAGTGATACTTTTTGACGAAAAAATGTCAGAAAGAAAAGATAGAAACACACCTGAAATTTAAATATCCGTCGGACCAGAATACCTCCATTAGTATATTCAATCTGTCATCTCTACACCAAACAAACTCTTCACTCGTTTCCGTCTCATCATCACCACCACCACCAGAGAACTCCTCGAACCCGTACGGTTTCCCCGAATTTCTCGACAAGATCGACTTATACTCTTTCCAGATTCCAAACACTCCCACAGAATCACTCAAAACCGATTCGATCAAATCGTTTGGGATTCCATGGTTGAGTAACTGGAAACAACCGATAACTGAAATTGACTCAAGAACCTTAGAGTCAAACCGAGTAGAAGAAGTCAATGAGTTGTAATCAATTTCTGGTGGCATTTTTGTAGACAATATTTCTCTAGGAAAGACTCGATTATTGGGTAGAACTAGATCAGGAACTTGAAGTGAGCGTTCCAGAAACTCGTTGAGTTCATTTTCGTTTATGAACGTAGATTTTCGATTCGTGTCGTTGTTTCCTATTGGAGACGGTGGTGGTGCTCTAAAATCTGTCTGGTTTTGTTGTGGCAATATGAACGTTGTTGATTTTCGGTTGTTTCCTATTGGAGATGGTGGTGGTGCTCTAAAATCTGTTTGGTTTCGTTGTTTTGGTGGCAATATGATTTGTAACGGCGGCGACATCGATATTGCGGTCGTGTATGGCGAAAAATGCTTGATGAATTCTTGTTTTTATATTCATGATACTTCAGTGAAATGAAAGTATAGAGAAATAAAAGGAATGTAATGATGAGTTATGTTTTAAAAACATTTGGACAGAACAGAATCATTCTTCATCACATTGTTTTGCTTTTTTTCGTTGCTTTTTTTCGTTGCTTTTCTTGGTGTTTTTTTGCTTTTGAAAATCTTTATTCAGTCATGGCTGGCTAACTGTAGTAGATATTAAGATTCCTTGATCGGGGGTCCAGTGCCATAGTTTTTACTCATAAGAATTCTCTAGACACCGTATTCGAGGAATTTGATCCTTTTGTGAAGCTGGCCATATATCATGGGCCATGGCCACAACTACAAGCCCACAAACCAAGGCTGTTGAAACTCATAAACCTTTTCTTGGAACGACTTGTAGCCATTTGGGACTTTTTTTCTTTTTTGGCTTCTGGAAGCGAAAAAATCAGAAGTTAATTTGTGTATACAATTTTATAATGACTTCTAAAAGCAAAATAAAATAAAATAAGCTTTTGTGAAGCAAAAACATTAGCAATAGCATGTTAGGATACCAGAAACACAAGTCAGAAGTAAAAGTCCGAAGTTAAAATGTTTTTGCTTCATAAAAAGTTTTTTTTTTTTTGCTTCTAGAAGTCATTCTGAATTGGGTACCCAAACTACTTCTGTCTTTTCTGCGTCCAGAAGTTAAAATGCAACTTCTGGAGTGATATCAACTTTCTTCTGACTTCTGCTTCTGGAGAATCTGGAGCATTTCTACTTCTGGTAATCAAACAGGCTTTTTGATTCACGCTTTTGGGTGGCCCAAAATTTGTCTTTGGTGGCCCAAAATTTGTCTTTCAGTCTTACCTGTGTAAGTGTCACAATTGTCACATGACCCAAAATCTAAACCGTAATGTAAAAACAATCTAAAAAATCATAACCTAAAAGTATCTTTAATGTGACTGAGTGACTCCAAATCGGCCAGTGACTCTATTGTTGCAGTGCAAACCAAATTTTACTTCATAAACTAAGTAGAAGAAAAAAAATTAAAAACAACATTGAAACATATCTTAATAAAATTTGCTTATAACCCTACAAAGTACCTTCTGGCGTTAAATCTGCATTGTAGTTCATGATCTGTCAAGTAATTCAGAATGGGATTATGCTTCGTGTGACAATCGTAACTTATCATGTGACACAACATCAATATAGTTTCTTAATATTTTCACTGTAATAAAAAAAATATGACCTAGTTTGGTCTCAATTTTCTTCATGATACAAAATTTACCGCGAGATTCAATACTTGTTTGAACCAAATATGGGGAGTCATTCATTACTGTAATTACAATGGCGATCAGTAGTATCAACGCAAGAGTAATATGCAGTGCAGCATATGTAACCTAAAACTCTCACATAACGGTGTAATTACTTATTGGGACTGGAACCTCTGACCCTAAATATGAAAGCAAGACAAGAGATAAGACTTACCAATGATTCCCTCGCAATTGGAGAATCATGAGTCTC
The DNA here is from genome assembly GCA_023531295.1 of Papaver armeniacum. Classification (NCBI taxonomy): domain Eukaryota; kingdom Viridiplantae; phylum Streptophyta; class Magnoliopsida; order Ranunculales; family Papaveraceae; genus Papaver; species Papaver armeniacum. Next base: position 31,973 of record JAJJWW010005072.1, read on the forward strand.
CAAAGCGAAAAGTTGAAGACCTTCACCAACTTCACTAACTTCCATTTCGTCAATTCGAGAATTGGCATCGCTTTAAAGATGAATCGAGCGACTCACCTAAAGAAAAGGAAGACGTTATCACTCTCCAACATCCATATATATGCCATAACTCTAATTCAGAAATCAAAGAATCAAAATAGAATAATCCAAGCATTAAAGGTTAACACACGGTTTCCTTTTCAATCAAATTGCAATATGAATCCTACTTCAAACAGGAAAGGGATTCGATTCGAACAAGAAAGAGGAATCTGATTAGATAAGAAAAGTTAGTCCAAATTTTTTCCAAGTTTATCTAAGGGCATGATCAAGCCCTATTTTATGCATGCAATCAACCCCATAAATGTTCAGGGCACCATCCACTCCTTCCTCTCTCCCGCCCAGTCAGAAGCCCATGGCGCAAACCAGAAACCAAATTAGGGTTAGGAAGAGTAAACCCTAAGCTTAAATTTTGATATATTAAAGACAAGGTTTTGATTATTACCAACTTGTGATGAAGCTTCGGTTCTTTGAGCTTTGTGTTGTTCATGTAAAAGTGTTAGATCAAGCTCAATTCAGAAAAAAAGGATTGATCCTTGACCCTCATAATAGGATTGTACACTACCAAGACGCAAATACGACCTCAACATTGTGCACATGTTTCATGTCAAACAAGTTCTTAGCTTCCAGATGATCAACACTTTTGGAATTTTTTTTTTTTTTGATCGGTCAAAGAGAAAATTCATTGAAAAAAGAGGTACTTAAGAGGGGTACCTCAACCCAATGAATACAAGCGAGAGAAAAAAGGCAAGAACATTTCGGCAAACCCAAAACAACAAAAAACAAGCTTACAAACGCCGAAATAAAGAGTCCCATAATGCAATCACCATATTCGCCGTTAGACCCAACATTTTTGTGTTCGACTCGGCCCAAAAGAAGTCTTGTAGTTTAACATTTCTGATGAGGCTTACCAAATTTTTCTTTTTGTTTTAAAAGACTCTTGCATTTCGCTCTCTCCATATACACCACCAAATTGCAACCGGAATGTTATTCCAAATTTGACTAAGTCTTTCGTCACCCCAATTAAACTTCCAAGACTTTACATTTATAGTCACATTTGAATTGTAAGTCCAATCAAAACGACATCCTTCGACAAAGTAATCCCAAATTCTCCGGGTTCTCCAACATTCATAGAACAAATGCGAGCTAGTTTGATCGTCTTCATCACAAAAATAACATAAACTAGAAACATCCATACCTCTTCTTAATAGCTTATCCGCCGTCATTATCCGATCATGAGAAAGAAGCCAAAGAAAAAGTTGATTTTGCAAGGATGCTCCCGGCTCCAAACAACATCAATTGAAAAATTTGGCTCACCTTCATCTTCATCGCTCCTAATACCATCCTTAACCGTATATTTACCATGACTATTTCCGACCCAAACTGGGCTATCCAAAACACCTTCTTGAATTGAGATTGAAGAAATAAGATTTGATATAGTTGTTAATTCACGATAAATGGGTTGAGAGTATCTTTGCCTAGACATAAACCCTCACCTTAAACAATCTCCCCCAACTTCATTCATACTATCCACCATAAACTCCTTGGTCCTTGAAGCGTCATATGCCAATGGAAACATATTACATAATCTTCCTTCACCTAGCCAAGGGTCTTCCCAAAATCGAGTTTCCTTGCTCGCTCCAATCTTGAATCTAATACCTTTGTTGAAATATTCAAGCTCTTATAGATATTAAACCACAAACTACCACCTTTTGGTCCTTAGGGTTGGAGAGTTTCCCAACCGGTAAAAGTTTCACCAAATTTTTCAACTATGATCTTCCTCCATAAAGCATCTTTCTCTACTCCAAAACGCCACCCCCATTTTTTTAGCAAAGCCAAGTTCACTTGTTTAGTACTTCTTATACCAAGACCACCTTTTTCTTTTGGTTTTGAAGTCAATTTCCAACCAATATTTTGAATTCTTTTCCTATTTTCATCATCCCATAAGAAATTTCTCACAACTTTATCAATTTTCTTAGTTATGGAGCAAGGAGCAAGAAAAATCGAGAGATAATAAATGGGGAGATTAGCTAAAACGCTTTTGATGAGAGTTAACTTACCTCCTCTTGCTATTGTTTTTCCGTTCCAAGAAGTAACTCTTTCCCCACAAATTTCAAGTGTTTTTTCCCATTTTTGAGTGCCTCCAACCTTGTGGCCCAAAGGGAGTCCAAGATATAAACTAGGAAAACTCGCAAACTTGCACCCTAGCATGTTAGCATAATTTTGAACTTCCTCTTCAACCGCGACTCCAAATAAGTTACTTTTAGAGAAATTTATCTTCAAACTGACGTTAGCTCGAAACAAAGAAGTACGTAACGAAGGGCATCAACTTGTTCTCTCTTAGCATCAAGAAATATGATAGTATCATCGGCAAAATGCAAGTGATTAATTTTTGTTCCACCCTCCTTGACCGAAAAACCCGAGATTTGATCAAGTTCTTGTGCTTTGATGCGTGTCGTAACCACAACAAATTAATTAATACTTTACTACCTAATTAACTAGTAATATAGGGTAGTCAAGGTCGATCCCACGAGGAGCACGAGATTCTAGTTGTAAAAATTGTCACGAAAGGGGGGTGTAAAAAGCAAAAGAAAATAAACAAAGCAATTAAAAGATAAAGTTGAAAGCAATAAGAGAGACGAGATCAAGGAATCCTTCTTCGTTACGAAACAATGAATCAAATTATGTTCTATTCTACTTGTTATTAGTCACAAATTATCACCAACCGTAGGTAAAGCAGCTAGCTCAGTGCTAAACCCCTAAATCCCTTGTATCACCTAGGACACGGAAGTTCTCGACTACCGGATTCTAATCACCAAGCCACCTAGAATTAGCTCAACCTAGATGTAACTTGGCTCATGCATTAAGTTTTGTGAATTTCTTAGGTTGATATTAGTAGTTAGACTCTTAGCTCAAGGTCCACTTGCTAACGTTGTTTCTACACACAATTGCTCCACGGAATCCCTCCGCAAGGTCTCGTGTTTGCTACTTATGTAAAGAGTCAAGAAACGATTACTTATCCCCTAACTTTCACTAGCTTTAGATTGAATTAACAAATCAATTTAGTTGGCCACCCAAACAATCTATCAATCAATCATGAATGTCTTTAAGATCACTCCTATTAGTAAAAACAAACGATAATTATGTGAAAAACTTCAAGATAGAATTTGAAAACAAAAACTTAAATCATATGTTAAGAACTAGGAATTCATCCTCAATCAATAAAATTAACTACTCATGTTAAAGAGTTCACACAAAGAATAAGAAAAGAAAAGTATTGTGTGTGTAGAGATGTGTGTAAAAGATGTGTAAAACTTCTCTATTTATAAGCTTCAATATTCTCCAAATCTTCTAAGGAATAGAATCCTTTTCCTTTTGCAATTCAATTTCCAAATCCAAGCTTTTCTCAACTCTTCCACCTTCTCTTTCCAAATTTGAGTCCAATTCTCCATCCAATTCCTAGCCCAAGTCTTCACACCCATGAGAGAAGTCCATAGAAAATTCTGGAATTTTGGTCGCCGGAAAACTGGGATTGTGGCCGGAATTTGGCCGGAATTGTCGCCGCCGGCCGCCTGAAAATTTCCGTCCGTCGGGAGAATATTCGACGGAATATTCCGTCAGTCCACCGTTAGGACTAACGGTCAAACAGGTCAACCGTCAGTCAACTGTTAGTCAAAAGTCAAGGAGAAGGAGTGAGTCAGACTCGAGTTAGCTTCGACTCACCTAATCGGGCTTACTCACTGAAGTCAAACCGAGTCACCGCTACTTTGGTCGACTTAATCTAATTCGGCCTAAGGAATCGGTCCATCGAACTCGGTTGGGATCGGTCCATCGGGATCGTCCGGATCGGTCCGAGTCGACTCGCCAGAAGGATGATTTGGCCGAGTTTCGTTTATTTCAGAGCTTTCCAGGCCAATTTCAGGCCTCTACTTCATCGAGTTCTGTGACATTCCTAAGCATTCATCTAGTTTCACCATTTCAAGCTTCACTCATACCCAATTGTCGCTTGAGATGGCTTCAATTCAAGTACCAATGTAGCATCAGGCTTCCACCCTCTCGAGTTCAACAAAGAATACTCCAAAACTCATCAGAACCCCTTTCATCCGATTCAATCCTCATCTCCCTGAGCTTCACATCAGAGACTACCACCATTGCAGACCCATTTCATCCGATTCAATCATAATAGCCCACCAACCACGTCAGGGTCTTCTTGTTCTCAGACCATCACCGATCTCTCTTCTGTCGAATTGAATCGATCGATTCCACCACCAACCCATCGTTACAGATCAAACCCTCTGCTTATTCTTCTCGATCTCTTACAAACCCATCTTCAAACCCTAACCTTCTGTTTCTGGTATAATCGAGCTCAGTCGCCATTAACCCATCTGATTTCTCTCGATTTCTTCTTTGTATTCAACAACGGCAACTCGTCACAGATTCTCTCTACCTCAATTTCTCGATTCAGTATCAGTCTCGCCTGATTCGACTACGGTACAGATCCAACCCAATTCATTAATCTACCAAACCCTTGATGATTCTCCTCAATTTGCAGAACCATTTAACCTCTTCCCTGTTTTACCGATTCACTGAAATAGCTCAAACCCAATTTGTTTTCTTGTTCTAAGATTCACAAATCAATTCCACTCTCTGTTCTTGGTTTGACGGAAAATTATCGAGCTTCAAGTAGTTGGCTTCAGCCAATCTCGTTTGCAACTTCTGTTTCTCAATTTCAGAGAAAATGAATGAGTGAACAATAACGCCTCTCGTCTGTAGGGTTAGGTTAACATAGGACAGCTATTTGCGCCCAAGATAAGGACCACCCATTGATAATTACAACTTCTAATAATGATAAGGGGTACCCTATATGACAACCCCTTAACCGTAGCTGGTTTGTGTTTAGTACGCCTCCAAGAAGAGTTGCCCCTTAACCTTGACTGGGCTCCATATATCAATCGCTTGTGAAATGACCTTTTTGCCCTTTTTGGCTCAAATAGAGTAATTTCTTCTTCTTTTCCTCCGTGCGACTCCAAAGTAGCTATAAAACTCAAAACAAGCGTAAAATACATAATTTACAAGAAAAATAGCAAAGAAAGCATAAACTACTAGATAGTAAATTAGGTGTATTCTACACCTATCAAATTCCCCCACACTTAGACTTTGCTAGTCCTCGAGCAAATCAAACTAAAAACTCACAACTTCAAAGCGTTCAAGCGTCACAAGCATCCAAAGAGTTATGAGGACATAGAATTTCTGCATGCTAGTAATAAGAAGTTAGAAATACTAAAGAACATATTCTCATTCTTAAATGTTGAGTGAGAAATAACCACACCATAATGAGAGAACGCGTGTTTGAGAAACGATCAATAAGCATTTCGCCTCGACTTCTGCCTCACCAAATAGGATTTTATGATAATTGCACTCAAAAAGACATCTTTTTTATGGTTCTCACATGTGTGCAGGTAGGAATGAAGAGAGAATTCCTGCAACACGTTGATTGGTGGGAAGGACAACTTCCGAAATATTTTTAAAAACCCACATCTTTTAATATTTTGAAAACCATTTTTCTGACGATCTCTAAGAAAGGAAATCAACCATATTATCGAGGATGAGATTACTTACTTACCTTCACATCCGATTGCCAATTATGATAACACCACTCTCACGGCATCTAATAGAAACGTCTTCCGCTCCTCGTCTTGATCTTCATCGTCTTCGGTTTCAACTATTGATGATAAACCCTTGAATTTCATAAATCCTTAACAATTTGTAACTCTTTACCTTGAAATCCTTGTCGCTTGAAACTACCTTATAGATTTTCCTTCCCCACGGCTTATTAACAAAACAAATATTTCTCTTGTTTTTTCTCTTTTTTTTTTTTTTTTTTTTTTTTTTTTTTTTTTTTTTTTTTTTTTTTTTCAATAAGAAATTAAATACAAAATAAACCATGGCCGTGGAAGAAGTATTTTACCGCTTGATTCTTCACAACTTGTATCGTCTTGAAATCATAAACTTTCAAAAATTCTCACCTTTTAATTTTCTTCGCTCTTATGAATAAGTCTTCATACTTGGATATAAAATTACCTCGTTGTATTGTAAGTCTTCAACATATATGTGAAATCCGCTCATTTGTATGTTGCTTTACTTGTATTTGAAATTTGCTCTTTTTCTCATTCCGTTGCTTGTAAACCTTAAACTTTTCCAACTTTCCTTGTAGATTTTGATGTCGCTCCTTGTTGATGATGAATGTGTTTCTATGGATCCGTTGTTGTCGAGAGAGAATGGTGCTAACTGCAAATCGAACTACAAGAAGGAAGCTTTCATCCATGGACGTCACCCTCATGATTGACAAAATTAGCACTCAAGAGATCAAAGAGTAGTGCTTTTATTGGTGGGAGGTTGGGTAGCTCACCATTCTACCCGGAATTAACATACGGTGACACTCACTCAAAAGAAGCTCTTTAGTAGATGGAAAATTTCTGGTCGGTGCCTCTCATGATATGAATACGGGTAGTCTCCACTAATGATTGATCAGCAACTCTAATAACGCCTTTCTCCCTGCACCAAATTCGCATCACCGGCATGATTAAATCCATTATTTAACACTCAAACAAACAAGAAATCCGAATGTAATTCTCTAACATTTCCAAGTTCAATTTTGTCGGTCAAAATCTCTATGTAAACATACCTAGAAGTATGCTAGTGACTCTAAAATCTTTAAAAGTTGGAATTTTTATGTAAAACTTTTTTTTTTTTTTTTTTTTCAAAATTTTTTTAATTTTTTTGTAATTTTTGTTTTAAAAACATGCTTAACCACTCCCCCACACTTAAACCTTACATTGTCCTCAATGTAATTGAATCCTCCTAGTAAAGTCAAGGTGGGAAATTTTAACATGATAAGAAACAAGAAAAAGAAATAACAAAAATAAAAAGCAAAAGCAAAAGGATAAGAAATACAAAACCGATGGGTTGCCTCCCATTAAGCGCTTGTTTTAAAGTCGACGGCCCGACTTGGCTCTTGTAAAATTCATTCCCCATATACTAACAATCGGAAAATTTGAGGATCCACCCATAATACCTGTTTTGAAAACAATAACTCCATACAAATGTTAGCACAAGAAAATAATAGTGAAATTATCGCTCGATAGAAATTTCCCCCACACTTATTCTCTTCCACACTCGGAAGTGTATAAAGAACATAGAATTTGGGAATGTCCATGTGTTCCTCTTGGCAAACCTGCATGGTGTTAGAATCAAGTGTTTCCAATGGTGGATATTTAGAAACAAAATCATCCAAAAATACTTTCGAAGCACATACATTCAAACCAATAAGAGGTAAAGGAGAAGAATCAATATGCAAAGGGTTAGACAAACCTTTCACAATTTCTTGTATTATAGAATCTTCTTCATCCTTAAAAAATTCAAGTGAAATACTTACCTCTTGTATATCGTGGTCCTCTATTAAACCTTGCAACCATTCTTCGTCGTTTTCTACCTTAACCAAAGTCTCGGTATCATCATAATCATTAGCAAGTTCAATTGGGTCTTCCACAAAATCAATGAATGTGGTTTCATCCTCTATAATCATCTCTTCAACATTCTCATCATCGGAATCGGGCCATTCTTCCCTCAAATAATCTTCCTCGGTATAAATTGTAAGATTTTCATGTGCGGGTGTTACACCGTTTATAACAATAGGTAAGTCACACCCAATCTCCTCCTTTTGAATAGGTGAAGGATCGTTATTATGATCCGAAGTTGGAATAACTTCCTCATTGTTGCAATCCTCATACACTTCCGCGGACTCCCATCTTTCCTTAAGAAATTTTTTCCAAGCACTAAGTGCATCTTCCTCAAGCTCTACCTCTTGAATAGGTGATTGATCATTATTAAGATCAAGGCTCGAGTAATCTACACTAGCGTCATCAAAAGTCTCCAAAGGTTTGTTAATTTGTTCGTATATTTTTTCCGAATTCCTTTGAAATTCTCGATGTGATTCTTGCATCTTTTGTTGAAGATCCCCAATCATGGCCAACATCTTATCTGCAAAACTAGAGAATTTCTGATCATAAACAAAACTATCCTCCCATCCTTGTGATTGTCCACTTACATACCCGTCATAAGGTTGTTGATATGTATGAGAATATCCATAATGGAAAAAGAGGAATTTGATCATAACCAAAAGATTGGTTTTGATTGTATCCTAAGGATGGTTGGAAGTTGTCATAATGTTGAGGTTGAAAACCGTATTGATTGTTGTAATATGCTTGCTCTTGTCCACCATACATTGAAAACCGAGCACCCGAAATAAGATTCAAAAACCAAGTTAGATACGGAATAGAATCCAACAAAGCAAAAATAAAGCAAAAGAAAAATAAAAACAACTAAAATCATCCGTTGCTCCCCGAGCAACGGCGCCAAAATTTGATGCGTGTCGTAACCACAACAAATTAATTAATACTTTACTACCTAATTAACTAGTAATATAGGGTAGTCAAGGTCGATCCCACGAGGAGCACGAGATTCTAGTTGTAAAAATTGTCACAAAAGGGGGTGTAAAAAGCAAAAGAAAATAAACAAAGCAATTAAAAGATAAAGTTGAAAGCAATAAGAGAGACAAGATCAAGGAATCCTTCTTCGTTACGAAACAATGAATCAAATTATGTTCTTTTCTACTTGTTATTAGTCACAAATTATCACCAACCGTAGGTAAAGCAGCTAGCTCAGTGCTAAACCCCTAAATCCCTTGTATCACCGGACACGGAAGTTCTCGACTACCGGATTCTAATCACCAAGCCACCTAGAATTAGCTCAACCTAGATGTAACTTGGCTCATGCATTAAGTTTTGTGAATTTCTTAGGTTGATATTAGTAGTTAGACTCTTAGCTCAAGGTCCACTTGCTAACGTTGTTTCTACACACAATTGCTCCACGGAATCCCTCCGCAAGGTCTCGTGTTTGCTACTTATGTAAAGAGTCAAGAAACGATTACTTATCCCCTAACTTTCACTAGCTTTAGATTAAATTAACAAATCAATTTAGTTGCCATTCCAAACAATCTATCAATCAATCATGAATGTCTTTAAGATCACTCCTATTAGTAAAAACAAACGATAATTATGTGAAAAACTTCAAGATAGAATTTGAAAACAAAAACTTAAATCATATGTTAAGAACTAGGAATTCATCCTCAATCAATAAAATTAACTACTCATGTTAAAGAGTTCACACAAAGAATAAGAAAAGAAAAGAATTGTGTGTGTAGAGATGTGTGTAAAAGATGTGTAAAACTTCTCTATTTATAGGCTTCAATATTCTCCAAATCTTCTAAGGAATAGAATCCTTTTCCTTTTGCAATTCAATTTCCAAATCCAAGCTTTTCTCAACTCTTCCACCTTCTCTTTCCAAATTTGAGTCCAATTCTCCATCCAATTCCTAGCCCAAGTCTTCACACCCATGAGAGAAGTCCATAGAAAATTCTGGAATTTTGGTCGCCGGAAAACTGGGATTGTGGCCGGAATTTGGCCGGAATTGTCGCCGCCGGTCGCCTGAAAATTTCCGTCCGTCGGGAGAATATTCGACGGAATATTCCGTCAGTCCACCGTTAGGACTAACGGTCAAACAGGTCAACCGTCAGTCAACTGTTAGTCAAAAGTCAAGGAGAAGGAGTGAGTCAGACTCGAGTTAGCTTCTGACTCAGCTAACTGGGCTTACTCAGCTGAGTCAAAACTGAGTCAGCTGCTTACTCGGCTGACTTAATCTAATTCAGCTAACCGGAATCGGTCACTGAACTCGGTTGGGATCGGTCATCGGGATCGTCCGGATCGGTCCGAGTCGACTCGCCAGAAGGATGATTTGGCCGAGTTTCGTTTATTTCAGAGCTTTCCCGGCCAATTTCAGGCCTCTACTTCATCAGTTCCTGTGACATTCCTAAGCATTCATCTAGTTTCACCATTTCAAGCTTCAGCTCATACCCAATTGCTGCTTCAGATGGCTTCAATTCAGTACCAATGTAGCATCAGGCTTCCACCCTCTGAGTTCAACAGCAACAGCTCCAAAACTCATCAGAACCCCTTTCATCCGATTCAATCCTCATCTCCCTGAGCTTCACATCAGAGACTACCACCATTGCAGACCCATTTCATAATAGCCCACCAACCATTCAATCATAATAGCCCACCAACCACGTCAGGGTCTTCTTGTTCTCAGACCATCACCGATCTCTCTTCTGTCGAATTGAATCGATCGATTCCACCACCAACCCATCGTTACAGATCAAACCCTCTGCTTATTCTTCTCGATCTCTTACAAACCCATCTTCAAACCCTAACCTTCTGTTTCTGGTATAATCGAGCTCAGTCGCCATTAACCCATCTGATTTCTCTCGATTTCTTCTTTGTATTCAACAGCGGCAACTCGTCACAGATTCTCTCTACCTCAATTTCTCGATTCAAAGATCGGTCTCGCTCGATTCGACTAATGAAACGAATCCAACCCAATTCATTAATCTACCAAACCCTTGATGATTCTCCTCAATTTGCAGAACCATTTAACCTCTTCCCTGTTTTACCGATTCACTGAAATAGCTCAAACCCAATTTGTTTTCTTGTTCTAAGATTCACAAATCAATTCCACTCTCTGTTCTTGGTTTGACGGAAAATTATCGAGCTTCAAGTAGTTGGCTTCAGCCAATCTCGTTTGCAACTTCTGTTTCTCAATTTCAGAGAAAAATGAATGAGTGAACAATAACGCCTCTCGTCTGTAGGGTTAGGTTAACATAGGACAGCTATTTGCGCCCAAGATAAGGACCACCCATTGATAATTACAACTTCTAATAATGATAAGGGGTACCCTATATGACAACCCCCTTAACCGTAGCTGGTTTGTGTTTAGTACGCCTCCAAGAAGAGTTGCCCCTTAACCTTGACTGGGCTCCATATATCAATCGCTTGTGAAATGACCTTTTTGCCCTTTTTGGCTCAAATAGAGTAATTTCTTCTTCTTTTCCTCCGTGCGACTCCAAAGTAGCTATAAAACTCAAAACAAGCGTAAAATACATAATTTACAAGAAAAATAGCAAAGAAAGCATAAACTACTAGATAGTAAATTAGGTGTATTCTACACCTATCAAATTCCCCCACACTTAGACTTTGCTAGTCCTCGAGCAAATCAAACTAAAAACTCACAACTTCAAAGCTGTTCAAGCGTCACAAGCATCCAAAGAGTTATGAGGACATAGAATTTCTCGCATGCTAGTAATAAGAAGTTAGAAATACTAAAGAACATATTCTCATTCTTAAATGTTGAGTGAGAAATAACCACACCATAATGAGAGAACGCGTGTTTGAGAAACGATCAATAAGCATTTCGCCTCGACTTCTCGCCTCACCAAAAAGGATTTTATGATAATTGCACTCAAAAGACATCTTTTTTATGGTTCTCACATGTGTGCAGGTAGGAATGAAGAGAGAAATCCTGCAACACGTTGAATGGTGGGAAGGATAACTTCCGAAATATTTTTAAAAACCCACATCTTTTAATATTTTGAAAAACCATTTTTCTGACGATCTCTAAGAAAGGAAATCAACCATTATTATCGAGGATGAGATTACTTACTTACCTTCACATCCGATCGCCAATTATGATAACACCACTCTCACGGCATCCAATAGAAACGTCTTCCGCTCCTTATCTTTATCTTCTTGGTCTTCGGTTTCAACTATTGATGATAAACCCTTGAATTTCATAAATCCTTAACAATTTGTAACTCTTTACCTTGAAATCCTTGTCGCTTGAAACTTCCTTATAGATTTTCCTTCCCCACGGCTTATTAAATAAAAATAAAACAAATATTTCTCTTGTTTTTTTTCTCTTTTTTTTTTTTTTTTTTTTTTTTTTTTTTTTTTTTTTTTTGAAACAAGAGAAATTAAATACAAAATAAACCATGGCCGTGGAAGAAGTATTTTACCACTTGATTCTTCACAACTTGTATCGTCTTGAAATCATAAACTTTCAAAAATTCTCACCTTTTAATTTTCTTCGCTTTCATGAATAAGTCTTCATACTTGGATATAAAATTACCTCATTGTATTGTAAGTCTTCAACATATATGTAAAAATCCGCTCATTTGTATGTTGCTTTACTTGTATTTGAAATTTGCTCTTTTTCTCATTCCGTTGCTTGTAAACCTTAAACTTTTCCAACTTTCCTTGTAGATTTTGATGTCGCTCCTTGTTGATGATGAATGTGTTTCTATGGATCCGTTGTTGTCGCGAGAGAGAATGGTGCTAACTGCAAATCGAACTACAAGAAGGAAGTTTTCATCCATGGACGTCACCCTCATGATTGACAAAATTAGCACTCAAGAGATCAAAGAGTAGTGCTTTTATTGGTGGGAGGTTGGGTAGCTCACCATTCTACCCGGAATTAACATACTGGTGACACACACTCAAAAGAAGCTCTTTAGTAGATGGAAAATTTCTGGTCGGTGCCTCTCATGATATGAATACGGGTAGTCTCCACTAATGATTGATCAAAGCAACTCTAATAATGCATTTCTCCCGCACCAAATTCGCATCACCGGCATGATTAAATCCATTATTTAACACTCTAACAAACAAGAAATCCGAATGTAGTTCTCTAACATTTCCAAGTTCAATTATGTCGGTCAAAATCTCTATGTAAACATACCTAGAAGTATGCTAGTGACTCTAAAATCTTTAAAAGTTGGAATTTTTATGTAAAACTTTTTTTTTTTTTTTTTTTCAAATTTTTTTAATTTTTTTGTAATTTTTGTTTTAAAAACATGCTTAACCACTCCCCCACACTTAAACCTTACATTGTCCTCAATGTAATTGAATCCTCCTAGTAAAGTCAAGGTGGGAAATTTTAACATGATAAGAAACAAGAAAAAGAAATAAAAAAATAAAAAAAAGCAAAAGGATAAGAAATACAAAACCGATGGGTTGCCTCCCATTAAGCGCTTGTTTTAAAGTCGACGGCCCGACTTAGCTCTTGTAAGATTCATTCCCCATATACTAACAATCGGAAAATTTGAGGATCCACCCATAATACCTGTTTTGAAAACAATAACTCCATACAAATATTAGCACAAGAAAACAATAGTGAAATTATCGCTCGATAGAAATTTCCCCACACTTATTCTCGTCCACACTTGGAAGTGTATAAAGAACATAGAATTTGGGAACTTCCATGTATTCCTCTTGGCAAACCCGCATAGTGTTAGCATCAAGTGTTTCCAATGGTGGATATTTAGAAACAAAATCATCCAAAAATACTTTCAAGCACATACATTCAAACCAATAAGAGGTAAAGGAGAAGAATCAATATGCAAAGGGTTAGACAAACCTTTCACAATTTCTTGTATTATAGAATCTTCTTCATCCTTAAAAAATTCAAGTGAATTACTTACCTCTTGTATATCGTGGTCCTCTATTAAACCTTGCAACCATTCTTCGTCGTTTTCTACCTTAACCAAAGTCTCGGTATCATCATAATCATTAGCAAGTTCAATTGGGTCTTCCACAAAATCAATGAATGTGGTTTCATCCTCTAGTAATCATCTCTTCAACATTCTCATCATCGGAATCGGGCCATTCTTCCTAAAAATGATTTTCCTCGGTATAAATTGTAAAATTTTCTTGTGCGGGTGTTACACCGTTTATAACAATAGGTAAGTCACACCCAATCTCCTCCTTTTGAATAGGTGAAGGATCGTTATTATGATCCGGAGTTGGAATAACTTCCTCATTGTCGGAACACTCATACACTTCCGCGGACTCCCATCTTTCCTTAAGAAATTTTTTCCAAGCACTAAGTGCATCTTCCTCAAGCTCTACCTCTTGAATAGGTGATTGATCATTATTAAGATCAAGGCTCGAGTAATCTACACTAGCGTCATCAAAAGTCTCCAAAGGTTTGTTAATTTGTTCGTATATTTTTTCCGAATTCCTTTGAAATTCTCGATGTGATTCTTGCATCTTTTGTTGAAGATCCCCAATCATGGCCAACATCTTATCTGGAAAAAGCAAAACTAGAGAATTTCGATCATAAACAAAACTATCCTCCCATCCTTGTGATTGTCCACTTACATACCCGTCATAAGGTTGTTGATATGTATGAGAATATCCATAAGGTTCGTAGGAATTTGATCATAGCCAAAAGATTGGTTTTGATTGTATCCTAAGGATGGTTGGAAGTTGTCATAATGTTGAGGTTGAAAACCGTATTGATTGTTGTAATATGCTTGCTCTTGTCCACCATACATGGAAAACCGATACCTGAAATAAGATTCAAAAACCAAGTTAGATACGGAATAGAATCCAACAAAGCAAGAATAAAGCAAAAAGAAAAATAAAAACAACTAAAATCATACACGCTTTCCCTAAGAAACGGCGCCAAAATTTGATGCGTGTCGTAACCACAACAAATTAATTAATACTTTACTACCTAATTAACAAGTAATATAGGGTAGTCAAGGTCGATCCCACGAGGAGCACGAGATTCTAGTTGTAAAAATTGTCACGAAAGGGGGTGTAAAAAGCAAAAGAAAATAAACAAAACAATTAAAAGATAAAGTTGAAAGCAATAAGAGAGACAAGATCAAGGAATCCTTCTTCGTTGCAAAACAATGAATCAAGTTATGTTCTTTTCTACTTGTTATTAGTCACAAATTATCACCAAACGTAGGTAAAGCAGTCCTAGCTTAGCTAAACCCCTAAATCCCTTGTATCACCGGACACGGAAGTTCTCGACTTTAGGATTCTAATCACCAAGCCACCTAGAATTAGCTCAACCTAGATGTAACTTGGCTCATGCATTAAGTTTTGTGAATTTCTTAGGTTGATATTAGTAGTTAGACTCTTAGCTCAAGGTCCACTTGCTAACGTTGTTTCTACACACAATTGCTCCACTAATCCCTCCGCAAGGTCTCGTGTTTGCTACTTATGTAAAGAGTCAAGAAACGATTACTTATCCCCTAACTTTCACTAGCTTTAGATTAAACTAACAAATCAATTTAGCATGCATTCTAAACAATCTATCAATCAATCATGAATGTCTTTAAGATCATTCCTATTAGTAAAAACAAACGATAATCATGTGAAAAACTTCAAGATAGAATTTGAAAACAAAAACTTAAATCATATTAAGAACTAGGAATTCATCCTCAATCAATAAAATTAACTACTCATGTTAAAGAGTTCACACAAAGAATAAGAAAAGAAAAGAATTGTGTGTGTAGAGATGTGTAAAAGATATGTAAAAGATGTGAAAACTTCTATTTATAGGCTTCAATATTCTCCAAATCTTCTAAGGAGTAGAATCCTTTTCCTTTTGCAATTCAATTTCCAATTCCAAGCTTTTCTCAACTCTTCCACCTTCTCTTTCCAAATTTGAGTCCAATTCTCCATCCAATTCCTAGCCCAAGTCTTCACACCCATGAGAGAAGTCCATAGAAAATTTCGGAATTTTTGTCGCCGGAAAATCGGGATTGTGGCCGAATTTGTCGGAATTTCGCCACGGCCGCCTGAAAATTTCCGTCCGTCGGAGAATATTCGACGGAATATTCCGTCAGTCCACCGTTAGGACTAACGGTCAAACAGTCAACCGTCACCAATGTTAGTCAAAGGTCAAGGAGAAGGAGTGAGTCGACTCGAGTTAGCTTCGACTCGCCTAATCGGGCTTACTCACTGAGTCAAAATCGAGTCACCGTTTACTTGGCCGACTTAATCTAATTCACTAACCGAATCGGGCCATCGAACTCGGTTGGGACGGTCATCGGGATCGTCTGGACGGTCCGAGTCGACTCGCTGAAGGATGATTTGGGCCGAGTTTCGTTTATTTCGTAGCTTTCCCGCCAATTTCGGGCCTCTACTTCATCGGGGCCTCGTGACATTCCTAAGCATTCATCTAGTTTCACCATTTCAAGCTTCGGCTCATACCCAATTGTTCATCGGATGGCTTCAATTCGCACCAATGTAGCATCAGGCTTCCACCCTCTGAGTTCAACATCAACAGCTCCAAAACTCATCAGAACCCCTTTCATCCGATTCAATCCTCATCTCCCTGAGCTTCACATCGAGACTACCACCATTGCGAGACCCATTTCATCCGATTCAATCATAATAGCCCACCAACCACGTCGTGGTCTTCTTGTTCTCGGACCATCACCGATCTCTCTTTCGTTTAATCAAAGCAAAAGAATCTCTTCATCTCTCGAGACCATCGATTCCATTTCTTCCACCATCCTCTCTACTTCTTTCACGACGTGACATCAAACCACACTCATTTTTTTCCTCTCGTCGAATCAATCGATCGATTCCACCACCAACCCTCTTATCAAACTTTATTCTTCTCATCTCTTCAAACCCATCTTCAAACCTAACCTTCCAGTCGGTATAATCGAGCTCACCGCCATTAACCCATCCGATTTCTCTCGATTTCTTCTTTGTATTCAACAAATGCAGCAACTCGTCGCGCATTCTCTCTACCTCAATTTCTCGATTCAAAGATCGATCTCGCCCGATTCGACACTTAACATGATCCAACCCAATTCATTAATCTTGATGATTCTCCTCTGAACCATTTAACCTCTTCCTCGTTTTACCGATTCTTAAAATAGCTCAAACCCAATTTGTTTTCTTGTTCTAAGATTCACAAATCAATTCCACTCTCGTTCTTGGTTTGACGGAAAATTATCGAGCTTCAAGTAGTCTCACCAATCTTTGCAACTTCATTTTCAATTTCGGAGAAAATGAATGAGTGAACAATAACTCCTCTCGTCTGTAGGGTTAGGTTAACATAGGACAGCTATTTGCGCCCAAGATAAGGACCACCCATTGATAATTACAACTTCTAATAATGATAAGGGGTACCCTATATGACAACCCCTTAACCGTAGCTGGTTTGTGTTTAGTACGCCTCCAAGAAGAGTTGCCCCTTAACCTTGACTGGGCTCCATATATCAATCGCTTGTGAAATGACCTTTTTGCCCTTTTTGGCTCAAATAGAGTAATTTCTTCTTCTTTCCTCCGTGCGACTCCAAAGTAGCTATAAAACTCAAAACAAGCGTAAAATACATAATTTACAAGAAAAATAGCAAAGAAAGCATAAACTACTAGATAGTAAATTAGGTGTATTCTACACCTATCAAATTCCCCACACTTAGACTTTGCTAGTCCTCGAGCAAATCAAACTAAAAACTCACAACTTCAAAGCGTTTCAAGCGTCACAAGCATCCAAAGAGTTATGAGGACATAGAATTTTCGCATGCTAGTAATAAGAAGTTAGAAATACTAAAGAACATATTCTCATTCTTAAATGTTGAGTGAGAAATAACCACACCATAATGAGAGAACGCGTGTTTGAGAAACGATCAATAACCAATTAAGTCGACTTCGCCCTCACCAAATAGGATTTTATGATAATTGCACTCAAAAAGACATCTTTTTTATGGTTCTCACATGTGTGCAGGTAGGAATGAAGAGAGAATTCCTGCAACACGTTGAATGGTGGGAAGGACAACTTCCGAAATATTTTGAAAAACCCACATCTTTTAATATTTTGAAAAACCATTTTTCTGACGATCTCTAAGAAAGGAAATCAACCATTATTATCGAGGATGAGATTACTTACTTACCTTCACATCCGATCGCCAATTATGATAACACCACTCTCACGGCATCCAATAGAAACGTCTTCCGCTCCTTATCTTGATCTTCTTGGTCTTCGTCTTCGGTTTCAACTATTGATGATAAACCCTTGAATTTCATAAATCCTTAACAATTTGTAACTCTTTACCTTGAAATCCTTGTCGCTTGAAACTACCTTATAGATTTTCCTTCCCCACGGCTTATACAAATATTTCTCTTGTTTTTTCTCTTTTTTTTTTTTTTTTTTTTTTTTTTTCAATATTTTTTTTTTTTTTTTTTTTTGAAACAAGAGAAATTAAATACAAAATAAACCATGGCCGTGGAAGAAGTATTTTACCACTTGATTCTTCACAACTTGTATCGTCTTTGAAATCATAAACTTTCAAAATTCTCACCTTTTAATTTTCTTCGCTTTCATGAATAAGTCTTCATACTTGGATATAAAATTACCTCATTGTATTGTAAGTCTTCAACATATATGTGAAATCCGCTCATTTGTATGTTGCTTTACTTGTATTTGAAATTTGCTCTTTTCTCATTCCGTTGCTTGTAAACCTTAAACTTTTCCAACTTTCCTTGTAGATTTTGATGTCGCTCCTTGTTGATGATGAATGTGTTTCTATGGATCCGTTGTTGTCGCGAGAGAGAATGGTGCTAACCGCAAACCGAACTACAAGAAGGAAGCTTTCATCCATGGACGTCACCCTCATGATTGACAAAATTAGCACTCAAGAGATCAAAGAGTAGTGCTTTTATTGGTGGGAGGTTGGGTAGCTCACCATTCTACCCGGAATTAACATATGGTGACACACACTCAAAAGAAGCTCTTTAGTAGATGGAAAATTTCTGGTCGGTGCCTCTCATGATATGAATACGGGTAGTCTCCACTAATGATTGATCAGCAACTCTAATAACGCATTTCTCCCTGCACCAAATTCGCATCACCGGCATGATTAAATCCATTATTTAACACTCAAACAAACAAGAAATCCGAATGTAGTTCTCTAACATTTCCAAGTTCAATTTTGTCGGTCAAAATCTCTATGTAAACATACCTAGAAGTATGCTAGTGACTCTAAAATCTTTAAAAGTTGGAATTTTTATGTAAAACTTTTTTTTTTTTTTTTCAAAATTTTTTTAATTTTTTTGTAATTTTTGTTTTAAAAACATGCTTAACCACTCCCCCACACTTAAACCTTACATTGTCCTCAATGTAATTGAATCCTCCTAGTAAAGTCAAGGTGGGAAATTTTAACATGATAAGAAACAAGAAAAAGAAATAACAAAAATTAAAAAAGCAAAAGGATAAGAAATACAAAACCGATGGGTTGCCTCCCATTAAGCGCTTGTTTTAAAGTCGACGGCCCGACTTGGCTCTTGTAAAATTCATTCCCCATATACTAACAATCGGAAAATTTGAGGATCCACCCATAATACCTGTTTTGAAAACAATAACTCCATACAAATATTAGCACAAGAAAACAATAGTGAAATTATTGCTCGATAGAAATTTCCCCACACTTATTCTCTTCCACACTTGGAAGTGTATAAAGAACATAGAATTTGGGAATGTCCATGTATTCCTCTTGGCAAACCTGCATAGTGTTAGCATCAAGTGTTTCCAATGGTGGATATTTAGAAACAAAATCATCCAAAAATACTTTGAAGCACATACATTCAAACCAATAAGAGGTAAAGGAGAAGAATCAATATGCAAAGGGTTAGACAAACCTTTCACAATTTCTTGTATTATAGAATCCTCTTCATCCTTAAAAATTCAAGTGAATTACTTACCTCTTGTATATCGTGGTCCTCTATTAAACCTTGCAACCATTCTTCGTCGTTTTCTACCTTAACCAAAGTCTCGGTATCATCATAATCATTAGCAAGTTCAATTGGGTCTTCCACAAAATCAATGAATGTGGTTTCATCCTCTATAATCATCTCTTCAACATTCTCATCATCGGAATCGGGCCATTCTTTCCCTAAATATAATCTTCCTCGGTATAAATTGTAAGATTTTCATGTGCGGGTGTTACACCGTTTATAACAATAGGTAAGTCACACCCAATCTCCTCCTTTTGAATAGGTGAAGGATCGTTATTATGATCCGGAGTTGGAATAACTTCCTCATTGTTGCAATCCTCATACACTTCCGCGGACTCCCATCTTTCCCTTAAGAAATTTTTCCAAGCACTAAGTGCATCTTCCTCAAGCTCTTCCTCTTGAATAGGTGATTGATCATTATTAAGATCAAGGCTCGAGTAATCTCCAAACACTAGCACAATCATCAAAAGTCTCCAAAGGTTTGTTAATTTGTTCGTATATTTTTTCCGAATTCAAGCTTTGAAATTCTCAATTTGTATGATTCTTGCATCTTTTGTTGAAGATCCCCAATCATGGCCAACATCTTATCTGAAAAAACTAGAGAATTTTCTGATCATAAAAAACTATCCTCCCATCCTTGTGATTGTCCACTTACATACCCGTCATAAGGTTGTTGATATGTATGAGAATATCCATAATGTTCGTAGGAATTTGATCATAGCCAAAAGATTGGTTTTGATTGTATCCTAAGGATGGTTGGAAGTTGTCATAATGTTGAGGTTGAAAACCGTATTGATTGTTGTAATATGCTTGCTCTTGTCCACCATACATTGAAAACCGATACCTGAAATAAGATTCAAAAACCAAGTTAGATACTGGAATAGAATCCAACAAAGCAAGAATAAAGCAAAAAGAAAAATAAAAACAACTAAAATCATCCGCTGCTCCCCAAGAACGGCGCCAAAATTTGATGCGTGTCGTAACCACAACAAATTAATTAATACTTTACTACCTAATTAACAAGTAATATAGGGTAGTCAAGGTCGATCCCACGAGGAGCACGAGATTCTAGTTGTAAAAATTGTCACGAAAGGGGGTGTAAAAAGCAAAAGAAAATAAACAAAGCAATTAAAAGATAAAGTTGAAAGCAATAAGAGAGACAAGATCAAGGAATCCTTCTTCGTTACGAAACAATGAATCAAATTATGTTCTATTCTACTTGTTATTAGTCACAAATTATCACCAACCGTAGGTAAAGCAGTCTAGCTCGGTGCTAAACCCCTAAATCCCTTGTATCACCTTAGGACACCTAAGTTCTCGATTATCGGATTCTAATCACCAAGCCACCTAGAATTAGCTCAACCTAGATGTAACTTGGCTCATGCATTAAGTTTTGTGAATTTCTTAGGTTGATATTAGTAGTTAGACTCTTAGCTCAAGGTCCACTTGCTAACGTTGTTTCTACACACAATTGCTCCACGGAATCCTCCGCAAGGTCTCGTGTTTGCTACTTATGTAAAGAGTCAAGAAACGATTACTTATCCCCTAACTTTCACTAGCTTTAGATCGAATTAACAAATCAATTTAGCATGCATTCTAAACAATCTATCAATCAATCATGAATGTCTTTAAGATCACTCCTATTAGTAAAAACAAACGATAATTATGTGAAAAACTTCAAGATATAATTTGAAAACAAAAACTTAAATCATATGTTAAGAACTAGGAATTCATCCTCAATCAATAAAATTAACTACTCATGTTAAAAGAGTTCACACAAAGAATAAGAAAAGAAAAGTATTGTGTGTGTAGATGTGTGTGTGTAAAAGATGTGTAAAACTTCTCTATTTATAAGCTTCAATATTCTCCAAATCTTCTAAGGAGTAGAATCCTTTTCCTTTTGCAATTCAATTTCCAAATCCAAGCTTTTCTCAACTCTTCCACCTTCTCTTTCCAAATTTGAGTCCAATTCTCCATCCAATTCCTAGCCCAAGTCTTCACACCCATGAGAGAAGTCCATAGAAAATTCTGGAATTTTGGTCGCTCGAAAAAAACTGGGATTGTGGCGGAATTTGGCCGGAATTGTCGCCGCGGTCGCCTGAAAATTTCCGTCTGGTCGGAGAATATTCGACGGAATATTCCGTCACCCACCGTTAGGACTAACGGTCAAACAGTCAACCGGTCACCAACTGTTAGTCAAAAGTCAAGGAGAAGGAGTGAGTCGGACTGAGGTTAGCTTCGACTAACCTAATCGGGCTTACTCGGGTGAAGTCAAAATCGAGTCACCGCTTACTTGGTCGACTTAATCTAATTCAACTAACCAGGATTCGGTCATCGAACTTGGTTGGGATCGGTCATCGGGATCGTCCGGACGGTCCGAGTCGACTCGGAGAAGGATGATTTGGCCGAGTTTCGTTTATTTCGTCAGAGCTTTCCCGACAATTTCAGCCTCTACTTCATCGGGCCTGTGACATTCCTAAGCATTCATCTAGTTTCACCATTTCAAGCTTGGCTCATACCCAATTGTTGCTTTGGATGGCTTCAACCCGCACCAATGTAGCATCAGGCTTCCACCCTCTGAGTTCAACAGCAACAGCTCCAAAACTCATCAGAACCCCTTTCATCCGATTCAATCCTCATCTCCCTGAGCTTCACATCAGAGACTACCACCATTGCAGACCCATTTCATCCGATTCAATCATAATAGCCCACCAACCACGTCGGGGTCTTCTTGTTCTCAGACCATCACCGATCTCTCTTTTCGTTTAATCAAAGCAAAGCAACATCGATTCTTCATCCGAGACCAATTTCCCAATTCATCCTCTCTATTTCTTTTCCGGATCAAATCCCACACTCATTTTATTCTTCGAATCGAATCTCTTCCACCAAACCCATCTTCAAACTCCTATTCTTCTCGATCTCTCACAAACCCATCTTCAAATAATCGAGCTCACCGCCATTAACCCATCTCGATTTCTCTCGATTTCTTCTTTGTATTCAACGGCGGCAGAACTCGTCACGTGCATTCTCTACCTCAATTTCTCGATTCAAGATGTCAGTCTACTTTGATTCGACTACTGATGACATCCAACCCAATTCATTAATCTACCAAACCCTTGATGATTCTCCTCAATTTCGTAACCATTTAACCTCTTCCCTGTTTTACCGATTCACTGAAATAGCTCAAACCCAATTTGTTTTCTTGTTCTAAGATTCACAAATCAATTCCACTCTCTGTTCTTGGTTTGACGGAAAATTATCGAGCTTCAAGTAGTTGGCTTCAGCCAATCTCGTTTGCAACTTCACGTTTCTCAATTTCGGAGAAAAATGAATGAGTGAACAATAACGCCTCTCGTCCGTAGGGTTAGGTTAACATAGGACAGCTATTTGCGCCAAGATAAGGACCACCCATTGATAATTACAACTTCTAATAATGATAAGGGGTACCTATATGACAACCCCTTAACCGTAGCCGGTTTGTGTTTAGTACGCTCCAAGAAGAGTTGCCCCTTAACCTTGACTGGGCTCCATATATCAATCGCTTGTGAAATGACCTTTT
>JAJJWW010005074.1:0-24595 GCA_023531295.1 Papaver armeniacum
TTGTTTATTGATCTCAAAGTATTGATGTCACGATATTCTGATCCTACAGAAGGTAAATGTCTTCGAGAAGGCTACAACCCCTCGATGCGTTATGAAGCTCTTGAAGAATTGGCTCTAAAATGTCTAGGATGGGATGCAAGAAAGGCTCAATGTGAGTTTAGACGTTCTGTGAGGTCCCCTAAACGTGGCGATGAGTATAATGCATTTTAGGAAAATGGAGCATTGAAGAATAAGGTGAAGAAATTCAAGTTGGTAAAGTTGAAGGCAGCATTTGGAGGGACAAAAAAGAAGGTGGAGAAAGGAAAGTTGGTGATGTACAGGGAGACCCTTAGGCCTTAGGCATCATGTCACCGCTTATTAGTTATATCAGCTAGGAACTGTCATTTTCCACGACACTTCTGGAAATAGGGTGGATGCACATTATCTACAGCTTTCGGAGAATCTCGATGAGATGAACAAATACTCTTGGGCCACTGGGGTGCTTGCTTTTGTTCTAGGAGAGATGAGCAAAGGGTCGAGGATTAAGACAAATCAAATTGGAGGTTACTTAACTCTTGTTCAGGTGACCATCTACATTGTTAATTAGAAAATTATTCGCTAAATTTTTCTGCTTCCAATTCAATTTTCATGTATGTGATTAATATTTTCGTATTTTCGCATAGGTTTGGATTTACGACCACTTTCCTTCATTGGTATTGGCTAAGGAAAAGACACCTTATCCATATGGCCAACCTACAGCAGGAAAATAGTTGTTTTTGGACGCACAAAAGAAAACTAAAAAAGAGAAGTTGACTTCGTTGAGGGAGAAATTGGATAAACTTACGGTGAACGATTTGGTATTTCACCTAAACGTCGTGCCCGATGATGTCCATGTAGATGAAGAAGATATGAATGGTTACTCTACCGTCTCGGCTTACTATGGACCAATTTGGTATCATAACAGCTAAGCGATATATAATCCAAGGAGAGTACTAAGACAACTTTCTTGTTTCCAAATGGATCCCGACGTGGGTAACGAAAATTTCAATTTGCTAGTTGAAGGAACAAATAACACCGAGAAATATTTTGAACCAAAACATGCACCACCTCCTACGGTAGGACATTGGAATGCACTTAGTAACTACTACCTACCTTTAGTTGATTGTGTGTACCTTGTGAGGGAGATGTAAATGCATGTGATGAAGATTATATGGAGTTTTATCAAGAAATTAGTCATCCTTTTGTGATAAATAGAGAACAACAAGCTAAGACTGATGCGACGAAGGCGAGGGAAAAGGATAGGGAGGCTAAGAGAGATCAGAAGGAGATGCCTATTTATGGAGAAGTAACTCTTAAGTTATGGGATAATGTGGTAAGAAAATGTTTTCTCTTATACTTCCTTTTTGTTTGAAAGTATTGAAAATATATTTACTTGTGCTTAAAATTGGAATCAGGTGAAGAAGGGTACGAAATTGTTGAAGAAATGGATGGCTAAAATCCGTAGTGGAGAGTCGATGTTGACTAAGGAAAAAACCGACTACTACAGGCAGTGGGAGGGTCTTATAACTAAAAGAATGGTGGAGCCAAGTAGTTCTAAGAAATTGAAGAGGGGTCGACAACAAGGACAAGGTTCAAGTCGCGCCGTGGAGGAAACCGGTCGAGGAGATGAAACCGCAAGTGATGAGGAAGTTCAACCTAAAACTCGTGGTAAACAAGGAAGTGGTAAAAGGGTTCAATCGAGTGGTCGTTAGTGATTTCATATGGTTTTAGTTTCAAAAATATCTTAGTTATGGATTTCGTATGGTTTAATTTCGTATGTTTGTGTGTTTTAAACAATTAGTTAAGGATTTCGTAGTTTGGTATGTATAACACTTTCATATTTGTTTTAGAACTGTTTGCACCCAAAAATATTTCCAGGCACTAAACACGATGATTTTGGTGTTGTTGATGAAATCAGGGCTAATAACAGGAAATAATCAGGAATGACAGACACGCGAATTTAACGTGGTTCGGCATGGTTTTCCTACGTCCAAGGATGAATCCCCTTGGGAAGTGATATTTCATTAATATTTGAATTACAGTGTATCTTTTTCTGTATTAGCTACCTCTCTCTCCTTTTTTCGCCCACCTTTTTCAGAATTACATTCCCTCTATTTATACAATCCTGAACATAAATGGTATTTACTTCCCTTGCATTAATTCTGCATGAAACTGCCCTCCTCCACTAATTCTCCTGGCCATAAACTCCCATGTATTAATTCTGCACGAAACTGCCCTGCATGCCTATTGACTTGCCATGCATGCCTCCCCGGCATTAAACTTTACCGCATGCCTCCTTGTATTTATTATGCATGAAACTGCCTCATGTATTAATTCTGCATGCTGGCAGACCGGATTGATGCTTGACAGGCTTAATGGACTGGCGGTATGGATGGAGGCTGGCTGACAGCGCATCTGGCAACATGGATGAAAACCGGTTGGTAGCACAACTGGCAGCATGGCTAGAAACTGGATGGCAGTGCGACAGAGTACTTGGATGGAAATTGGTTAGCAGCATTGCTGGTAACATGACTGATAATTGGCTAGAGGTGCGACTTGCAACCTGACTTTGACAGTTGACCGACGGTCGATTTTGACCATTGACCGGGCGTTGACTTTGACTATTGACCGATCATTGAATTTATAACATCGGGCAGGCTGGTGAGCCGCCTCGGCTTGGATCTCGGTTAGCTGGATTGGATGACACGAACAAATGGCTCAGAAACATTCTGGCACAATATGTACCAATTTTAGTCATGGTACAAACCAGAACCTTGTTTGTGTTTTCAATGTTAATTGGGTTTGTGTTTTCAATTTTATAAGGCTGAAATTTTGAATACAGGATGTTTTTCGGCAACCTGAAATTTTTACACAGCTAACCGAACTTAAAGTTTGTAACTCCGTGACAAATTCAAGGTCATCAACTATTTTTTATTACGAACCGCTAAATCCTACCCAGTTGCTGAAGACAGTAGTTCGGTTACCTCGCAACATTTTAACTAGTTACCGAACTTTTCTCGTAGGGTCAAGCACAAAGGCTTCATCCATGAAGGCTAAAGGTATTAGTTCGGTTAGAAAAGTATTATATGTTAGGTTGCCGAACTCTTCTCTGGAGACTCAAAATTTTGCTATTGCACAAGTTGGAAAAGTCATTCTCTTGATGAAGAAATCAGAGAACACCACTATTAGGTTTGTTTTAGAGTGGTTTGTGTATCATATATATGTTCAGTTTGTGTCTGAGCCTTCAAATACAAGTTCGGTTACCTCATTTTTTACCATGTAACCGAACTTCTTAGTTCGGTTAGAAAAGTATAATATGTTAGGTTACCGAACTCTTCTCTAGAGACTCAAAATTTTGCTATTGGACAAGTTGGAAAAGTCATTCTCTTGATGCAGAAATCACGGAACACCACTCTTAGGTTTGTTTTAGAGTGGTTTGTGTATCATATATATGTTCGGGCCAGGTCTCGAGCTTTCAAATAAAAGTTCTTGGTTTACTCCCATTTTTTACCCCGCAACCGAACTTCTTAGTTCGTTTAGAAAATTATAATATGTTAGGTTACCAAACTTGTCTCTGGAGACTCAAAATTTTGTTATTGGACAAGTTGGAAAAGTCATTTTCTTGATGCAGAAATCACAGAACTCCACTCTTAGGTTTGTTTTAGAGTGGTTTGTGTATCATATATATGTTCAGTTTGTGTGTGAGCCTTCAAATAAAAGTTCGGTTACCTCATTCAACACCTTGTAACCGAACTTCCTAGTTCGGTTAGCAAAGTATAATATGTTAGGTTACCGAACCTTCTCTGGAGACTCAAAATTTTGCTATTGGACAAGTTGGAAAAGTCATTCTCTTGATGCAGAAATCACAGAACTCCACTCTTAGGTTTATTTTAGAGTGGTTTGTGTATCATATATATGTTCAGTTTGTGTGTGAGCCTTCAAATAAAAGTTCGGTTACCACATTTTTTACCATGTAACCGAACTTTGAGGTTCAGTATGCTCGCAAATTTTTCTTTTCTAACCGAACTTTTAATTTTGAAATTAGAATGTACATTATCTGACACAAATATCAAGTAACGGCTATTTTTATAGCCGTTATACACCTCAATGGTATATATATGTGTCTCATAGTTAACATTTTGTTTCAAAATCTTCTAAAAATGGCAGCTACTAGTCCTAAATTTACTCTAGATGAAGATCTTTCTCTTTGCAGAAACTACATACTATACTATCCAAAGAGGGGTGAAGAACGAAGAATGATTGGTATTATGATTCAAAGTTATTGGGGGAAAATTCATGAGAAATTTTGCTCCGACACAACAAACCCTTATAACCGTGATCATATAGCTTTGTTCATTCGATTTGGAAAGATTAGAGATAGAGTTGTGGAATTTATGGCTTTATTTCGTATTGTAAGGCGGTATCGACTTAGGGGTGAACCATTCGACAAAATCATTTCAACATCAAAAAATGAATGGCAAAGATGGAAGAGAAAGGATTTTAAATATGAATATCATTTCCGCCTCCTTAAAGACTTTTTCATAACGCCTTTAGGATACTAAATGTTATGTAATTTTATTTCAGAAAGTCCTGTAATAGTTCGGCATTGTCCTGTAATTTCATTTCCTAACCGAACTTATATCTTGTAATAGTTCGGCATTGTCCTGTAATATAAGTTCCTAACCGAACTTCAATTTTTGAACTCAGATTTAGAAGTTGAAAAATATCCAATAATTTCATTTCATTAAACGGGGTAGAAATCAAAATTAGCCGTTGGGTCAATGTCAAATTCAGCAGTTAATGATGTTAGGGTTTTGAACCAAAAACTTCAGCAACCTGGAAAGGTTCATCAACCTAACCGAACAACGTGTTCGGTTGCAGGTGAATTTTACCAAAGTTGTTGAACTGTCTCGCAAAAACACAAGTGCCAAAAATAGGTGTTCGACAACCTAAAATATTTGCACTAACCAAACTTAACTTCGCAATCTCGATAATCATATGCAAAGTAACCGAATCAAGTATTCAACTCAATAAAATACTAACATTAACTCAATAATTAATACCACACTTCAAAAACATAGTATTTGATTGATAAGCATACTTAGTTCCATTACATGTGTCATTTAATCATCTCCATGTTATGCTCATACATGATACACCAACCAAACATTCTATCGGGATTAAATGCAGGCCAATAAGAGGTTCCAGATATTGGAGGCAATGGAAAATCGGGTTTTAACCGGAGGCCTATAAAGTGGTTGTAGTTAATCAATGCCATCACACATCTCCTTCGTTTGAGTTGCTCGACACATACGGTTGTTTTCGGGGTGAAGGTGAAACTAGCATATTTTCAGAAATAATGAACCACACAATTGAATGCCTTGGCGATTAAGTGTCCACATATCGGCATGCTCATCCAATAATCCGATGTCATCGGATGGCCTCCATGAAGACGACGTTGATACCTTACAAATTGCTCATTGAGACTACCCTCTCCATCGTACAACATTGTCTTGTAAAAGGCCGGATTCTCCTTTAGTTTGGACAACAACCTTTGCCTTATATGAGTGATTTCACACCCATCATTTCGCTTCGCACCTTTGATGAAAGGCACAAGTTTTTGATTGACAACATGAAAACCACAATTACCATCCGGAGGAACGTCGTCGGTGGATATAACGTATTCTCCAATGTATAGAGGTAGCTCATTCAAATAGTCTTTATTTGGAGCCTCAAGCTTCACGTATAGGGAAGATGGTTGGATGGGGCACATTGGAGACTTAAGCTTCACGTCGCCGGAAGATGGTTGGCTTGGTTGTGATGGACACATCAGACCTTTTTGCTTCAAATCTCGCTCACTTATTTCGCCTTTCTCCTCAATAATCCTACCCCTTTCCTTGGTTTTCTCCAAGTACATTGCGCGGTATACTCATGGGACGAAGGATCTCTAGTAAATGGGGTTTCCTCACTTTTCTTCTTACGTAACACCTTTGCATATTCTCTTAGTTGCTTTTTAGTTTCTTTTTTGCTTAGTCTACCTTTGCGTTTGCCTTTTGATGGTTCATAAACATTCTCCGAAGTTTGTGGATATATGATTTTCCTCATGTCATCCCAAAAGATTTGTTTTTGGAGATTGTTCATGCCACGATACATCTCTAGTACGGTTCTACCCATTTCATTATCACCAAACTCTTGTCCGGCTTCTTCTCCCTTTGGAGGAGGGATGAAACTTAGATGCTTCCAAAATGGATCAATGTCGCTTAAAGGGATTACTCCATGCTCGTAGTTTATTATCATATGGCGACAAGGGAGTCCCATAGACTTCTTCATGTTACATACACACACCTCATCCGCCTTGGTTTCCCACTTATCAATCAACTCAACTTCTATAATCAACAGCTTCATACATTGTCGAGATACGTTTTAATGGATTCCCTTGAACAATGGGTGGTCGACATATTTTCCGTTCATTTTGAATATACGACTTTTTTGGAACTTCACTTTAATTCTATCAATGTCGCGCTTGAAGTAATTTTCCATAGCATTCCACACGGTTACGAAATTACCAACACATCCAAAGAGATTATTCTTCAACCGATGGTGATCCGACTCTACTAAACTTTTCGCTTGATTTCCCAAGTGTTTATATTGGTTAGTATAGGCATTAACAAACCTCTCTTTGTGTGGTTCCAACCATTGGCGAAGAACATACGACACAACACCGGGGTAATCGGGAGTATCCCAATGGGCGATAAACTCCGCAAGATTTAGATGATACTCATCCTCTGTAAGAGACCAACACAATGATTCCCATTCACCGTTGAAAGAAACCCATTTAGCGTAATTTATATCGTATTGTGTTTCAACTTCCTCTTTTGCATCCGCTCGTTCATGTTCCGGTAGCATCTTAATCTCTTCATATCCTTTTTTTCTTGGGTGGACAAATTATTGGCTTGCACCTATTTATCAAATTACACCATATATGGAACGTAAAAAGCATATTATGTGCTAATGGGAACACTTCCTATATTGCATTCATCAATGCGACTTCATTATCCGTCACTATAACCCCGGGAATATCATCACCTCGGAAGATTGCCTTAACTTGTTTTAGTGCCGAAATGTAACTAGGTTCTTGCTCATCTCTTAAGAAACAAAACACCACGGTAAACGGTGACTTCATCGAAGTACGCCCAACAATATTCAACAATGGCATCTCGTACTTGCTCGTCATATAAATGCAATCCATTATTAGAACTTCATGAAAGCATTGAGCCAATTGAACACTCGTCGGATGCGCAATAAAGAGTTGTGTTATCTCTCCTTCCGAATCCACATCCTTTTGAACCGCGTAGTTTTTCTCTTGGTCCCCAAAAAAAAAAAACAATTGTTGCATTACTTGTCTATCTCTTCATTCCTTCTTTCTAATTGTCTCAATTGCATTGTAAATTGTGGACAAAGATGAGTGGTTATCCTTGTTATCCTCCTTTAGTATTTGGAGCATTTGAACCGGTGAAATACCCATTGTCCTCATTTTAGCTACCTTGTCCATCTCTTTAGAAGTTAGCTTTGACGCCATGAAATGTCCTTCAAGATGCTCCGGACGAGGATTATTATGACAACCTTGCATAACCCTGTAGAGAACCTATCCACCCAAATCTTCGTTGTAATTAAATGCAAGCTTGAATGGGTATTTAATCTTCTTTGAGAAAGTTTTGTTTCTCCTATTTGTCTTTCCTTTATAAACATAACCCTTCCTCTTGTGGCTTTTATCGGGATCGCCGCTTCTCTCACAAACCATTTCAAAGCGAGTTTTGCTTTCTCTCCCATTCAATACTAATACGCACATGTCTTTTTGTGCATGTTGTCTAGCCCAACTCTTTGCATCTTCTGGATTTTTGAATACCAAGTCATTCATGTAGTGATGGGATGTGTCATCGTACAAAATACCAATTGGGGAAGGTTGGTTTTCCATTGGTTCTATTGGATCACATGGAACCTACAAGTAATAGCAAAACGTCAATACCACAAACGAGAAACACTTACAATTTCGGCAATGTAAATTTTTTTATCGACCCTGCCGAACACTGAGTTCGGTTATGTAGTCTCCAAAAAAATTTTGGGGCCTTGCCGAACTCGATCTTTATATTTTCTATGGTAAAGTTCGGCAATGAAATTAGTAAAATCGACTAAACCGAACATATTGGTTCGGTTAGCTACTCTATAAAATTAATTTGCGATCTTTCCAACACAAAGTTCGTGAATAAAAAGTATTTAACTCGACTAAACCGAACTATGAATCAGAACTCTATAAAAATAGTTCGCTACATTTTCCGAAAAACATAACCGAACTCTCAAAAACCTCCATTAAAATGTAGTTCACATTCGCTGTCACAATTTAGTTACCGAACACATATCGAGTAAAGGTTCGGTTACTCTTTCTCGCATACTAGATAACCGAACTACTTTGACCTAACCGAATTTTGTTCCTGAAATTTTTAGTTTGCCCAAATTTTTGCACAATTCAAGCTACATTAACTAAATATGAGACATACCTGAGTACCCATAGCTTCATCTTCAGGTTGTGGCTGATGAAATCCATCATTTGGTTCCTTAGCTTGAGTTTGGGGTAAAAAGCTTTCATCATCTACTAAATAACTCATATCCGGATCATTAGAAATATTGACAAATACACTAGGAGATGAAGGGGGTTCTGATTCTGAGGATGAGGTATCATCACATGAATCACCCATATCATATTTACTAAACTCAAAAAAAATATTTTTTGGGTTTACCCATCTTCTTCTTCCTATTTCCTTCTTCTTCTTCTTCTCTCTCAATAATAATGTTTATAACAAAACAATCCCATTAATAACTCACTAATCACTAACTAATCGGTTATTAATCATTACACTAATACTAATTAATCATCATCCTAACTATTTTAATTACCAAGGGTAAAGTTGGTATTAAAAAAAATAGATAAGGGGTGACTCCATATTATTTCAAATATCCACCCCAAAAACTTAAGAGTAGTCCCCCCATTTTTTGAGTAGTCCCCAAAAAACGGTTCATGGAGAATGTCAAATCCATTTCAGTGGACTCGATCCGGACCGACCATATTTTTGTGGATGCATGCCCAAGCCGTTCACTAACGGATTGGATGCCGATGTACTTTTTGGAATCCAACAGATTTTAGATTGAATATGGAAATGGTCTTAAAAATCCGTTTTCGATGCACTTTTTGAAATCCAACGAATTTTGGGTTGAACGTGGAAGCAATCATGAAAATCCGTTGGACATCTGCGTCCAATTCAATTTATTACTATCTTTTTTTATAAAATTTGGAGTTAATTTGGTATACTTCCATCAAACATTCAGGCTAGGGATCGGGATGCAAATGCAAGTTTTTTTTCTTCTTCCTTTTTCTTGATTGGCTATTGTATATTTGTATTTAAGTCATTTTTGTTAGAATTTTTTTTTCCAATTTATAATTTTAATTATAAAATAAATCCATTGGGTTATTCTCATTCAAACCATCCATCTCGTGCACCCATTATATAAATCCATTGGAAATTAGATTGGATGCAGATGCCAAATCTGAAAGGGAAAAATGCGGTTTAGTCCAAAACCGCGTCAAAAAGTATGGATTAGTCCATCCTGAGTTAACTAGGTACAGTTTGGTCCAAAAGTTATTTAAAATATAGAAAATACACAAATAACCTTCCTGATTTACAATTTAGTCCAAATATTTACAGTTTAGTCCAAAATGACTCATGATGATGTCAACAACTTTAAATAATATAAAAAATAATTTATCTTTTGAAGTGCTTGTCCAAAATTCACGGACTTTATATATTTGGACAGCTCTTTCCGAGATCTACAAAAAGAGTACCCATATGACTATATAATTTTTCAGTTTTAAAATTTTTAATTTTTTGATGTGTATAAAAAATGACACATGCACAAAATTTTCAAAAGTTTATGCAGTCATTTGTTCACATGGGCACCACTTTGTTCACACCTACAAAATATGCATGAAATTAGTCATTCATATCCACCATCAAACCTACTTTTTCATGAAAATTACACTAGACATTCAATATGTACACCCCTCGCAAAACATGCATGAGACCGTTTATTCATTATAAATTTACTTTTCATGGAAAAATACACATGTGCATCAATGTACACCCCCGCAAAACATGCATAAAATCGATCATTCATAACCACAACCTAACTTTCTTTTTCTAATGCGGGGGCACCAATATGCACATGCAACACACCCTTCCAAACATGCATAAAATCGATCATTCATAGCTACACACAAACCTATATTTTCATGGGAATTACACATGTTCACTAATATGTACACCCCTACAAAAACATGCATAAAATCGACCATTCATACCCACACGACCTATTTTTTCATGGAAATATACTTGATGCATCGTGGAACAAATCAACCATATTCGCCCACAAACAAACTGGATTTACACAGGTGCACTAATATGTACGCACCTACACACATTGTATAAACATAACATGGAAACTCAGATGGATTTGAACCATCAACCTCCACAAACCTTGTGATAGGCTTGGGCGCTCTACCATTTTGAGCTTGTGAGTCCCTAAATAAGATGCATAAAACCAAGACAAATTAATGTCAAAGGTGCATTAGGGTATAATCTGATTTTTGTATCATAATCAACATGTGTACAACTATGTAAACATTAACAATCAACATGTGTACAATTATGTACACATTAATAATCAACATGTATACAACTATGTACATATTAAAAATCTGGAACTGGGCTTTCATTAACTTACATATGCTTAACATTGCTCACATACAGAAACATGACAGTTGGTTGATAAATGGATTTTAAAAGCCTCGAAGAACCTACAGATTGTTTCCAAATTGGTCAAGCGAGTACATGATAGGATATTGGTCATTAAGAAAGAAATTTTCTCATCAAAAGAATGGGCAGTAGAAAACATACCTAGTAGCTACCTTTTACTATTTGCAATTGTTAGTAGCCTCCTTGGGTGATTCCACCATCCTCACATGTAGGTAACTTGAATTAGGTCCAACGTACCTCCGCAAACTAACAAAATGTGAGCTGATAAAATCTATTTAGAATACACGAAATTAGAAGAATATTTTACATAAAGCAACAACGATGTAAGAAGCTAAAGTAGTATTTAGCCTTTTAAAGAAAGGGTAATCTAAAGTAGTATTCAACCTTTTAAACCTATAGTTAGAGTAGCTGGAGATATTTGAGGTGCTAGAATTTGACTAGCAAGTCATGCAGTTTATACCAAAATGTAAGAAATTATATTATAGAACTTCTCACATTAAGATTAAGATTCTGGGGACTAACGATGTCCAAAGGTTATTTTTTTCCTGTAAAGGTTACATAGTAAGCTAACCCTTAATATTATAGAAAGTCTGTCATGTGTAGAACTATGTGCAAATTACCTATCAACAAGTGTACAACTATGTGCACATTGAAAATCAATGTGTACAATTATGTACACATGGTTAAGAAGACAAAAAAACACGTTTCATAGGTACCGTGTGATCTTCGAGCTTCTTCTAAACACTCCATCGATGATCTCGTCATATTTTTCTCAAAGATTTGACCAGTGATCAATCGATTATTCAGAATAACATAGTTACGAAACCACCTTAAGTTTATGTTTTGGAGACGCGGAGATGTGGAAGCTCATCAATTCTTTGGCACATTCGCTTTCAAACAAAAAAGTGGAAACTGATTAGAATAAGATTATTTGATCAAAAGCATGACAAGTTTATATAGTGATACCAAAGAAACTCCTAGTTTAATGCTAACAATCAACAGGTGTACAACTATGTACACATTGAAAATTAATAGGTGTACAACTATGTACACATTAAGAATCAACATGTCTACAACTATGTGCATATTTGAAAACCTTAGCATCAACTATGGAATTCATTTCAAAATTTAAAGTGCCTAAAACTGTAGGAACAATCTAAAGTAAAGGAATCATCTAAAACTTCAACCTAAAATGATTAGCACATACAAAGGTAAAGCAAGAGATCCAATCAAAAGATACCACAATACTCAACTCGTTCGACTATAATCCCGAAACCATACATGTGACGATTTCAAAGATGTTAGCAACACAAACAAATAGGTTCGATGATACCCTTACAATCACTAACATCTCTAATTCATTGTTACCAAGAAGAGCACCTACAATCATATATAATAGTAAACAATCAAATTTGTAAACATTTATCATGCACTGAATCCAATCACATGGCATCTAATACGACAAGCTTAGACTTTAGAGGCAAGGTTAGACTCAAAACTGAGGTCACACACACAGTGATTACCATGACTTTAGAGGCAAGGTTAGACTCAAACTGAGGTCTAACTACAAGCTTACTTTTCCTTCTTCCTGATTGCAGATTTCTCCTTCCTGTGAAATTCTAATACATTCCGGACTGAAAACGGAGCCATAAGATAATCACAGCTCAACCATATTACTATTATGTGGACATGCATGTGAGGCATTGTTGGAGGGCTCGCACTGCAACTGAAGTTCATCTCCGTCTTTACCTTAGATTCCACAATGACATCACTCAATTAAAAACGCTAAATACGATATATAAATGATAAATTAATATATACATAAAAATGAATATTTAATTATATCTTGTTAGGTAACAGAATTTGAATCCCTTATAAAAATTGAACCCGTTGTTGAGCCCTAACTTTGTCATCGTCTAGCATGACTCAAATTCAACTAAATTAAATGGACTATGAACCAACAAAGTAATATCATCTTATCGAACTAAGATGCAAAATACGTATAGGTGCACTAATATGTACACTTGGATAACGTACAGGTGCACCAATATGACCACTTGCATAACGTACATGTGCACCACTATCAAAGAACAAGATAAGCCGATATATTTTGATATTCTTCATCTTCACAATATAAAAAAAAAAGATTAATTGAGAGGCCAAAATCAGTATGTGATATCAACTATGTGCACCGTAACAATTCGAAAAATAAAATATGCACAACGGGAAACACAAGCATAAGCACATAGTCGTTTTTACACGTGCACCAAATTTGTACACTAGGGCATCTATGCGGCTCAAGCTTATCAAGTCAATTTTTCTCGGGTGCACCAATTTTTTTATGCAATCATTACTTAGTGATTATTTAGGACCTGCCCGCTCTATACTACATTGCTATTCAAGCATTTGAATCTTCCTAGAAAGAATGTACAAAGATGGACACGAGAAACTCACAAACGAATACAAGATGCAAGAAAACACCAAAGAAATGATATTGTCAAGAATAATACATTTTCCACTTATAAAATGATGAATATCTCTCACTACAATCCCTTCTTGTAACCTTATAAAATGTGTGCTTGGTCACTTTATCCTTAATTGGGAACTATTGTGGTTCTTAGAGTTGTTCATATCTTGCATTATTTCGTTCTCAGTGCGTAACGCGCACCATGAGAGCTTATGGTCATGCCTAAATATAAGATATGCGATTCAAGCTAAGAATATGAACCTAATTTTTAAAAATTATTTACAAAATAATGAAACACAATCACACCCAACCACACCTCATACACAAGTGTGGTTGGTTTTACTAAATTGAGGGGAAAATGGTGAAATGACACTTGAAATAGTTTTACAATCCGACTTCTGCCCTGTGATTTACGCTGCATCATAACATATTAGCATGCAAAGGTCAATGTAAAAGCTCTAATGAGATATGAAGTGCAAACTGATCTTAACATTCCTTTTTGGTGGAATCACAATGAAACCACAAGACTTCTATCAAAAATTAAGCTAAACTATATCTACTTGAGAAATACCTTGCACCCAAAAGGAAAAACACGACAAGTGACAAAATTTCCAGCCATATATCCCATGTTTCATCATCACCTAAGGCACCATTTCTTGTCACCACCCTATATACGGTTGATTTAGTTTATACTCCCGAGGAGGATCAAGTATCATTAAATAAGTACCAAATCATTAGAATAACATATGTGCACATAGCAAACTCCCAAGAAAATGTATCATTTCACCTAATCTATCTTTGATTTGTTTTAACTAGTGTTATTTAATTTGCAAATGCATTGATACAAGGGAAACATTTACAGAATATCAGATGCACATAACCACTAAAATGAGCTGCTCAAAAAATTTAAATTTTATTACATGATTAATTAAATAGCTAACGAAAGAGAGTTACGATATCAATAATAGAAAAGTCCATAAACCCTAAAAGTTCTATAGTTCACTCTGCAACAAATTGATGAGTAGATTTGTCTCATACCTTAACGACAGGTTTAGTCACTAGCTCATATACACGATTTTATCGAAATTTTATCTCAAAACAAAGATTAAGATGAGGTGATTATAGATCTAAACTCTTATCATTAATCAAATAAGAAATCCAAACCGAAGTCAAAGTAATTAGGTTTTTGAAACAGTTAAAAAAATCCTAAAATTGAATTCAAAACCGATTAATTAAGAGTGGCTCTCAAATTAAATGATAATAAGAACTTATCTTTCAAACCGCTTTCAATTCGAAATCTTTAAATTATTGAATCTCATCAACTTTTCTTCTCCATTTCGATTCAATCTTGGAAGAAAATTAACGACGCGATTTAGATTTTTCAATACCAATCGAATGTTTATTTGATTGCCATATTTGGTTTGGAGATTGAACTTTCGTTGAGACGACGATGCTAGGTTCATGATTTTTCTTCTTTCTCGGGAGAGATGTTTCTATAGGATGAAAATGAAGAAATGCTAACTGAACTATGAAGAAGTAATTTTAGATCTAGCTGATGGGTATTTTTGCGATCGAAAATATAAGTTTTGGACTGAATCGTACATAAAAGGACTAACCCGTTGAAATTTAGTAAATTTGGATCTCCTAGTACTAGGCTTTATGAGGTAGGACTAGAGTGTCTAAAGCCCAATAAAAATGGGATTAAACGTTAATTTCTACAATCTGAAACCCATAATGAATCAGATTAGATGCGGACAAGGTGAAAACCGTGAATATCGGCCCATGCTCACTGTACCCTTGACAAAGTTTGAAAACTTCGCTTAAATCTTTAATATTCTTATGAATAAAGAAAAGAGAGAAGGAGACACGAAGCAAAAGGGAAGAAGAGAGAGAGATTTCTTATTCATGTGTATAATAGACTAACATTAGATCCTCTATTTATTGGGCTAGACACAAGGGCATCCCAGTAATAAACGGGATTTGCCCTAGATATTCTTAACATTGTACACGTTTATAACACTCCCCCCTGATGACATTGTGTCTAAGCTAATTACAAACGGACCAGAAAACTCAAAAGAGAAAAACTCAAATTGCATAAGATGTAAAGACTCAAACATTTCATTTGGACACACAAATGTTGCCTCGTTAAAACCTTGACAAGGAAAACCCATTGGGACAAAACCTTGACGAAGGAAAAATAGTACAACTCAATAAAGTCCAGTGAATGCATCTTAATTTGA
Source organism: Papaver armeniacum (assembly GCA_023531295.1). NCBI lineage: Eukaryota > Viridiplantae > Streptophyta > Magnoliopsida > Ranunculales > Papaveraceae > Papaver > Papaver armeniacum. The sequence goes on from JAJJWW010005074.1 coordinate 15,591, forward strand.
TAATGGCGCTCCCAATGAATGAGTACTTCAAGAAATTATTGGCTTGCAAATCTTTGAGTCGAGACTTCCCAATTTGGTGAACGAATTTCTCGAATGTAGAAGATATTTGTTGGAAGGAAGTCTTCTTATGTGTTAGTCTTCTAAATAGAAGTGTACTTAATCTTCAAGCTTCCAAATTCATTGAGAACTTATGTCTTGGTTTGCTATCTTTGAAAGATGATTTACATATCTAGTTGACGTAGTTTCTTCAACAAGGTGCCAATATGTAGTTACAGTGACTAAAGGTGAACAAAATTTGTGATCATACCTTATATGGATCAAAATAATATCCAAATTCATAGGAGAAGTTTATGTTGATGTGGTCTAACAAAATTATCCAGTTAATGGTGGGAATCCACCAAATAACCGAAATCGATACAACTCCCCTTGGATGACCACCATGTTGAATTAAATTGCCTCGCTAAAACCTCGCCAAAGAAACCCAATGGGAAAAAAACTTGACAAAGGAAAAAAGAGCACAAATATCAACATTTTGAAATAAAATAAAATGTCATATTTGCCCAAATATAATTTGAAAATCCTCCACTTGACATAAATTTAATATGTTCTCCGACCACATTTCTTGTGTGAATGCAAATGAGTCCTTCAACCACGCCATGTGCATTGTATAAAGAGAACAATTAATAAATCAACTCGGGTCCTAAAATAAATAAGACCCCAAACGAATACATTTCTCATATAACGACGCAATATGACTACACCAACCTCGTAATTAATATAGGCTTGGCATTTTTAAGGTGATAAGTTTTGGATCCAAAATTGCGTTAATTGAGAAATTAATCCAACTTAATTTGGATTGTAGGCCAACCAATCACATATGTCGATATTTCTCTGTGCAGAGGGGTTCACAACCACCATCATTTATTTCGTAGCTACTTTAAATGAATATTGACAATAATTTAGCTTGCTATAAGCCAACACAATTCTCAAGTGTAAATTCAATCAATTATCGTACTACACCATCATGACATTATAATCTCCTCATATTCAAGTGAGAAGATATTATAATTGAGAATGTGAATTATGACACTCAATCGGGAGCACTACCGTAGCCTCTTATAGAACACTACTTATCTCGCTAAATGTGACCGGATTTCCTCTTAAGAGGCAAAAACTTAAATAAAAGCAAAATGAGAAATTTCACGCCAATCATATAGTGACGGTCTACATCGATTTGATTGTGATGGGAGAGAAATTGATATAACACTTAAGTTAATTACACAAACAAGATAGTGTATAGTCTCCCCTCGATTATGGCTTTAAAAATATTTTTCATCTCATATACGAAAACTTCAAGTTTCGTAGCATTATCCGATTAATTCGAGACATATACTTATAATAATTTTTGGATTTTAAGAAAACCACGTTGGACAAGAGATACCGATTTCAAAAGCCATAAAAATTATCCCAAAATTGTAATCTACTTGAGATACAAATTGAGCATCAACCATGTATTTTATTAGTTCTAAACCAAAATATACAAATAAAACTCCAAAATAATTTCATGACCTCCGGGATCAACGAGATACTTAGGAACTAGAATGAAATTATGGACACTTTCGTATCAAAAGAAAATTATATCAAGATCGATATAGTCACAACAAGGACTAATGATATAGCTAACAAGCAAAAGTGCACTTTGATTTTTAGTGTCATATCATATTCCAACTACTAGTGGAACAATTTCAATTTTGGATAATAATTACTACGAAAATCAAAATTGCTCAATATCCTCGAGAATGCAAAGAATTCCCGGCTTCGCTGGTACATGTCATCGGTTATACCCTAATAACGACATCCCATTCTAGGGTCGATAGAGAAAATGTTTCTTTTTTAAGAACATAAAGAAATTATTATCGTTATTTTCTTTTGGGAAAAAAATCCACTTTGTGGTTGATTAATGATGGTTTCTTGTAGGGAATAGAAACCAATCAATGCTCCTTGCAATAGATAGAAAAATTAATTGGCTTAAAAAAATTAGAATGCCAATTTATTTACATCTCATCCTCAAGAATCGATGGAGAAATCAATTCCTATGGATTTAAATGATATACCAAAATTTTATCGATGACATAAAGAAACAATCGATGGAATCCATCTTATCGGCGTGACAAAGGGTTTCTTGTAAAAAATAATATAAACCATATGGCTAAATTACATGATCTTTGTCGACCCAGATAAAGATACCAAATTGAATTGGTCGTAGGTTTTCAACCATGCACGTAATTATTTACCATAAAGGTTTTACCAGTTGCGATAACACTAATCTTTGGTGATTACAATTTTAAAAAGAATAGAAATTGTAAACCGCTTTTTAGATGGATTTTTTTCTTTTCTATATAATAAAAATAGAGAAGAAAATATCAATTTTGGTGATTACGATTTCATTAGGGGAATAGAAACCGTAAACGATTCTCCCTTGGCTTCCCAAAGAGGGATAAGAGAAGAAAAGAAAGAAACTTATTGAAAAAGATTGATCATACTTAAAGAAAATCTCTGGATGGTAAAATATATATAAAAAAATTAAGATTGTAGATAACTTGAGTACCGATTTTTTTTTACTATATATAGATTGATTCATAGCCTTAGCTTTTCAATTGTCCCTTCCAGATGTACTTGTAGGACATAAAGTCCACACGTAGCTTTGTGTGCCATCCAATAGAATGAGATTTATACATACAAATACAAAAACCAAAAGAAATTTAGAGTTAGTGGTCATTATATAGTAACAAATACAATAATAACTTAACTAAGAGATTTAAAAACAAAAGAACTAAGTAAAAATAGAAAACCGTTCACGGAGTAAACTCTTCCCTTTATTAACTTTTCAAAACTCGTATGATTTATCCCTCGAGAAGACCAGTTTAATATCTATTCATACTTGTTTCCACGGGATTTGTCTCCGTTGCAAGAGCAATCACGCCGATAACGTCTTATGAATAAAGAAAAGAGAGAAGGAGACACAAAGCAAAAGGGAAGAAGAGAGAGAGATTTCTTATTCATGTGTATAATAGACTAACATTAGAGCCTCTATTTATAGGGCTAGACACAAGGGCATCCCAGTAATAAACGGGATTTGCCCTAGATATTCTTAACATAATTACACGTTTATAACAAATATAAAATATTAATTACATTAACGTTTTGATGGGCCAAAATAAAAACGAGCTTTATGTACTAACGGGTTGGATGTGTTTTTTTTTATTATTATTTTAAGCATGGATATAGGGTGTATTAGTATACCTGTGATTTTTTTTTTCTATTATAGGGGCTCTAAACTTTTGGTTTTTGGGCTCACAATGACAAAATAGAGTCGTCAAATAGTAATCAACAAAACCCCTTAACTATTTATTTTGCTAATAGCTATAATTTTCTCCATTAGTGAGTGCTAATGATTAAATCAACTAAATTAAGTATGATTAGTGATTAGGTTAGACTAAGTTATAGTTAGGGTTTGAAAATCAAAATCATTTTTTTTTTTAAATTTAACATATGGTTGGGAGTCCCAACCGTATAAAAACCCAGGTTCAAATACGGTTGGGAGTTTATATTTTCCCAACAGTAACTATCATAAATGGTTGGAAGTTCACGTCCCAACCATATAATTGATTTACGGTTGGGAAATATTAGTTTTCCCAACCGTATGTAATTCTGAAACTATTTCAAAATCCCTAATTTGATCAAATCTAACCTGTTCATGCGATCAAAAAGCAACAAAAAATGGTGGGTTTTTTATTCTTACCTAATTGAAGTAATTACTTGCGGAGAATCGATGATTAATCGCCGTTGAAGAACAAAAAGAAAAAAAAAGAAGGAAGAAGAAGAAGTGACGATGGAGAAGAAGAGGCATATTGATTAGGTTTAGGTTTAGTTTTTGTCTTTCAATTAGATTTAGGTTAACTATTTAAGGGTAATAAGGATATTTTGTATTTTTTTTTATGGATAAAATATCCCCTCATCCACGAGCATTTGAATCTATAAGAGCCATCAAAACCAAAAGCTTGGAGCCCTATAATAGGCTTCTTTCTCAATTAGCGGGGTATTAAAACACGCCTAATTTAAAATGATCTTAGTATAAGGCTGACCAAGAAATGGTAGAGGGGCTACAAGTGTGATAGAAATGTCCCTCTTATTGGTTGGGGGTGTCCTATAGGGGTGTGGATTGACTAGATTACCCTTTTCACCTTAAATCAACCAAAATCAAATCAATTTTTTTTTTAAACCTAATGAATCGGAAAAAATCAAATCAGATTTTTTCATCTTCTTCTTCATCTTCTCTCCTCCATCAACCGTAGAACCTCCATTAAAACCAAAATTTCATCGTCTTGATTAATCGGCGATTTGAAAAATGTTTGGAAAATATAGATTAGGGTTTAGTTTATCGTGTGGATTTAAGTTAATTTTGTAACAAAAATTAGGTTTTGTATGAAAATTGAAATTGAAATTTCTCGTTGCATGTGAGTTACGGTTGGTAATAACTCAAATACTAAACCATAATCAGATTGGGTTGATGTTACGATTGGTTTAAAACTCAAATACCAACCGTAAGTTCTTAGTTTTGAGAATATGTTCAGTTACGGTTTTTATTTGCATCATTTATCAATCGTAATTGAGTTAGGGTTTGTTACTCAAACAACCATACCAACCGTAAATAATCCGATTGTCTTAAGAATTTATCAAATAATGATTTACGGTTCAAAAGTTAAGTTGACACACCAACCGTAGGGTAGTTATGGTTGGTCTCGATTCATTAGTTACTAATCAGAATTTAGTTACGGTTGTTGTTCCAAATTTAATTACCAACCAGAATCGTATTCGGTAACTTACGAAATAGTAACTAAGAGTTACGGTTGGTCACGAAAAATTGCAACCGTAAGTTCTTCCCCCAAAATTCAAAAGTTTTGATTTTTGTTATGTAATTTAGATAATTTTGAGCGAGAAAAAGCTAATGGGAACTAATTTAGAAGTATACGGGTCCTTTGGAATCACTCATTTTGGTTGAGTGAATCAAAATCTAAGTTTTCATAAATATCCCATAAGTTTTCTTTTTTCTTCCTTTAAAGTTTTTTATAACTCTAAAAATATGATTTTAGAGTTATTTTAGAGTTATAATAAGTGAAAATTAATTATCAACATTAATTTTGATTATCATTACTAATCTTGATTATTAACAATACGCTCTAATTAGTCATTTCCAGATTTTCTTTGATAAGGGGCACTTGAATTACCTTGTAATGACCTTTTTTGTCTTATCAGATTGCCGCCCCTTTACCATTTCTTGCCGCCCTATACCAAGATTGTTTAGAAAACCAATGCAGCATGGTTTTAAACGCAGTTAAATATGTAGACGAATTTTAAAACAACGCGCTCACTTTTATACTTTGTGCAGTTAAATTTAACAATTGCAAAAATTATATGATAGGTAGAGGAATTATGTTTCTCATGTCACACAAAATGTAACTTAATTGTAGAACACAACCGACATAGAGTATCTATACTCAACTAACGGTGAATATAACAGATATAACTGGCTAGGTGACTATTATCCACAATCTTTGACTAAGTTTGTCCTTGTGCATTTGAAATCTGGGTCCACGAAGGCATTTATTGAGTATACCAGCAATATTTTCAACAGTAAATAACAGTAAAGATGTACGTAACATTGAGAGACTCAGTCTGCACAAGCTTACTGACAAAGTGAAAATCAAGTGCCATGTGCTTCATTTTGGTGTGGGATACAAGATTTGAAGCAAGGAAGAGACTGCTAATGTTGTCACAATGTATAGTAGGCGCTACTAGTAGAAAAACATACAAGTCCTAAAGCAATATGATACAGACAAATAACTTCAGTAGCAGTACTAGCAAGAGCCATGTACTGTGCTTCGGTACTAGATCTTGCAACAAAAGAGATTGTTTTTGGCACTCCAAAAGACATGATTATAGTAAAGAAAATCTGAGAACCCACTTGTCGACCTTTCACATATGGAGATCTGCCCAATCTTCATCACTAAACCCCATGCAAGGTTTGAAGTCCCTTTGAAAACGGTAATCCATGACTAATTGGGACAGATCGGAAAATTACACCTAACGTGCGCATGCCATAACTTTCTCGATGTGCCTCTTTGATGCTACTGACCTGGTCTTAAAACTAAGAAAATGCACGTTCATTTGCATATACAAGCATGATGCAAAAGAGCCTAACTTAACTTTCACAATTGTTCCAACTTACCACAAAACAAGGGTATGAAGCCTTAAAGGCTATGGCCAATGTAAATACTGTCCAGGCATAAGACATGCCTTGGACTTGCATACAGGTCATTCCAATCCTATAGTCATTTTATTACTTCGCTTACCGATTAGTGTACTCTCTTGGCCATATTCCCAATGCACTATTGACGCTCATGCCTACGTCGAACATCTTGATAGGAAGTATGAGCATCCAACGAAAGAAATTAAACTTTCCTCATCAAGTATGGCCACAATCATATCTTGCATCGCAATGCCGAGCGAGATGATATGAGAGGCCAATATGCCGAAATCATCTCCGCAACTAGATGATATGAGCAAAGAGTGTGGGACCGACAATGATGCAACTCATTGCGCCTGTCAACGTACCCTTTCCTACTCTAAAGGGATCAAGTACTGACCGTAAAATATCCTTGAAAGGACAAGCAACTTAAGCTAACTCGTGTTGCAAGGGCTAGAGCCAGAGTTAGTCAACCCAGGCTCCGTCACTGATCATGTGCGGCATGCGACACCTCTTTCATTTTAGTTATAAACGATGATCCTTTTGCTTAAAAACCATGACTTTTATCTCGGTTTTACTTGTACTTTTCTTTGCGTGCATCTGTTCGAAGCTGAATTTTGGATGGATGCACATGTACAAATCCCTGATCATGTAAAAACAAATGTGTGTTGATTGCAATTAGAATGCATGTATAGCTAGCAGCTGCTCATTTCCATGTTTCAAAAATTTGTGAAAAAGCTATTAACTCACGGTTACGGTGGTACGCCTTGTTATTCATCTGGATTATGTTTCACAAATAAATTATGAAAGAAAGCAATATCGATGGCACAAATGGTCGAGCATATAATTCAAACTAAATCCAAATTGATACTCTATTGCGGCTGTCGACGTACCCATGGAAAGAAAGCAATATCCATGGGGTGTACCAAAATCCAAGATACGTAAAACAACTCCAAGCATTGGATTAATACACCACGCAAAATGGTACCCCACTGGCAGTCTTGTATGAAATCGAGAACTTTAACAATGGGTTACCAATTTCCTGGCATCTGCCTTGTACTATTATTCCGCTTTTTGAAGCTGGGAACTGGAGTGTGCTTAGAGGTAAAGGAAGGGAAGTCTAGGTCCCTTAAGATATTCTTCACTTTGCTATGATGTGGATGTTATGCAAAGAAAAGAAATCATAATCTGAGGTGAACGCCACAAATTGTTTTAATTAAGCAAATCATTATCTTATAGATAGGCGAAATAGGAGCTTTTACTTTTAAGATTGTTGTCCCTGGTTAAATTTTGAACAATTTAATGAGAACGCAAGGCATATCTGTATATTGGCTTGGCTCTTTTTTCTCTTTAATATCCAGGCGAGATTGGGGTATACCCAAATTAGTTGGGGTATATTAAATTTAAACGGTTAAACCCATCCAACATGGTGTGCTAAGGGGTGTTTAAAAGGTGTCAAAAGATCAATTTGCCCAGACTGTTAATACATGAATTACAGGAAAAAAAAACCATGCCGACTAAAATCCATCAACTTCAAAATCATTCAAAACTCAAAGTTTATGTGATGAAATCAAAAAAGGAAAAAAAAAATCAAATTAAAAAAATCAAATGAAATGATATACGGGTTTTGAGATTGGGTATGATTTTGTACCCAATCTCATACATACTCGATTTGAGATTGAGTACAAAATCATACCCAATCTCAAATCCCGTATGATTCCACATTTCTATCGTCAGTCGGCAGGGTATTTTTTTTTTTTGTCGACCTTGGCGACTAATACCGGTCGGCAGGGTATTTTTTTTGTCGACCTTGCTAGTATTAGTCGACATCTTCCTAGGTTGAATATTGTGACGACTTATCTCTGAAATTAGCATTTACAGGGTCGTCACGTTATTCATCGTTATACCTTGACGACTATAGTTTATTCGACAGGTTATGAAATTAATACCTTCCCGACTAATCATGCATTTGTAACACCTTTCTCTGTATGTCAAAATCCTATAGTGGCGAGGTATTTTTTTGTCGACTTTTGCCGACTTTTCATACTTTCAAAACTAAAAGTGTTGATTCCTTCGTAATTTTGAGTATGAAATCACTCAAATAGTCTTGGAATCCCCTTCGTAGAAGTGTTTGGCTAGTGTGGTTTCATTTAGTTACAAAAAAAAATCTCAAAAAAAAAGAAAATGATTCTCAAAAATCATAACACATGCATGATCCATGAGTTCATTCCAAACAATACCTAATTTGAGAATTTTAATTCAACTAATTAACTAACCTAAACACATTATTAGTGTTAATTAAGCAAGGATAGATTAACCATTTTAAAAATAAATGGTTAAGGGTGTTGTGTTTTACTTCGTAATGATCCAGGTTTTGTCTTATTAGGTATACCCAATTAATATGGGTATACCCCAATTTGGCTAGGTTTAATATAAACTTTTTCCGGTGAAAAAAATCGAGAGAAGTGACTGTTGGTTTTGCACCACTCACCATAACCATATGCACAAGTCGTCCTGTTGTCATAAATGTTTTGGGATTTGAAAAGTGGGAGGAATGACGCATGTCAAGGTCCAAGTAAAAGATGAATCTAAGGCCTATTCCTATGCACATGCCAAACTCATATATTTGGCATATATGCACCCATTATGAATATGCCAAACTTTTAAACTCATATGCCTATATATCAGGAATAACATA
>JAJJWW010005076.1:0-70358 GCA_023531295.1 Papaver armeniacum
GCATATTTCTACTTCTTGAAAGCTCATGACAATCAAATAATTATATTCAGCGCACCTTTCTTTCATTCATATCAGCGATCTCAAAATCCCTTTCGTGCAGATTCTTGATGTGGCATAATGGAAGCGTACGCCGCAGGATTTGTGGAGGTATATCTCTCCATTTTCTTTGATCCCATTTGGTCAGGCATCTGCCATAGTCCTCCACAGTTGTGCATGAAATGCAAATCTACTTCAGAAGGTATAATTTTTCAACATCTTCCATGAAAGTTACCTTTCTTAGTAGTAATAGAGGTACACTCTTATCACTCATGGCCCATGATCAGGCTCCTTTGCTTCAGCTCCTCCTCTAAGGCCATAGGTGAGTTTTCTTGATGATGGTGATCCCAGCCTTTTGTCTCCTTGTAGCATTTTAGAAGCTTTGGCCGCGCCATGGTTGATCGTCCTGCATGCTTATTCACTAGAACGCCCCATGTGTTCCTATAGCAGTAGTAATTGAGCATGCTGTAGCCTTTGGGGTTTATCACGGTCGACCGCCCGGTCTTGGTTCCTTCACATAGAAAATCGCCTTCCATTTGGTTCACAAGGCCCTGACCCGCCCACGGCAGCCTACCAGGTCATGACCCATTCTAGCGCCATTTCCATCCTGAAGCTCGTACGCGCCTTGTGTGGTGCAAAGGTAATCGAGTTTATAGGCATATGGTTTGGGATTTAAGCGCCACCCATGATTCAAGCGATACGCGCCTCTGCGGCTTCGTGGGATGGACCATCTGACAACAACAATTTTAAGTGACATTGTTACATCTGCTGTGATTTCACGGCAGAGATCGGGTATGGATATGAGAAGTCTCGATCCTGGGGAAGGATGCTGGTGAGTCACCTGACCAGCTTATCACGGCCCCACTTAGAGTGTCGTATTGGTGCCAAAGTGGGGTCGCATTTGCATTGACCAAGCCTTGACTCCTGATTGATTGAAACTCCAGGTGGCTAGATAGACAGTGGGACAGCTAACTGCTCCCCACACGCATTTATGTTTTAACATTACATTAATGGCGCCTCTGTCTTGCTAGGATTGGTAGTAAACAAGCTTTCTACGGTGGCGTGTCAGAAAACTCAGCCATCACAAGAGTTTCTCTTTAGGAATGGTACTCTTAGGATAGTTAGCTCATCCTCTTAAGCGGCCAACACTCAATTACGAGTTTCATTATCTGCGCAAGATATAGATCTCTAGAATCTCATGGTGAGTAAGCCAATATGTACAGGTGATAAACCGTTTCTTGAAATTGTCGAAGCTTCTTGTTGCTCTTTCTCCCATGTGAACACGTCCTTTTTGAGCATTAGGAAAAAGTAGTTAGTCTACTTGATCTGGATGAAGCATACCTGCGTAAGAAACTTTCTATCAACAAGTTCTTGTTTGTTCTTGGGAGAAGCGCAACTCAGTCACTTCTATGTTGACTTGATACACAAAAACTTGCCAGTGACTCCAGGCCATGGCGGGTTCATCTTTGATTGAAATTTTGCGCTCTGTTGGAGTTTGGCAGAGATGTTGACGAATTCCCCTCCTTTTGCGCACCTTAATCACAAGGTCATCTACGTATATCGACAATTTCGTGATTATCATGAAAGATGGAGTAAATGGCAGATTGATAAGTCGCACCGACATTTTCAATCCAAAGGCATGACAAGGTAGTAGAAGTTTCCTATGGTAATGAAAACACCGTCTTGGCATTGCTTTCTTTCCATCTGGCCGAATTTTGCCAACCACCTGTATCCATCCGCAGATACGCCATATCGTACCCCCTTGCATTACGCTACTGTTCTTACTGAGTAAGCTGGGAAGGAAATTCGTCTTTAGGAAAGCGCGATTCGGTCAAATCCACATGATATCGGATAGTTAGATTTCTTTTTCTCGACCGGTACAATATTTGCAGATAACATGTTGATGTGTATGACATCTTACCGCGCTTTATCGCTTGTGGCTGCTACACCTGCACCTGGTTTCCTGTATGTCAAATTAGCGTGAGGTTTCCTTATGAAGCTTCTTTGTAGGTTGACTGCTCGTAGCCGGACCGGAGGGGCGGGACTGAAATCTGGCATATCTTAGCAAGACCAGCGAGAGGCGTCATGCTGTATTCTTTCATACGATTACATTGCAACTCTTAGCTCTCTTCATCACAACCAGGCCACTCAAGTTCAATCAACTTTAAATTCTGCCCGAATCCCAAGTTCCCTTTCTTGCTGCTTCATAATAGCCGGCGGCATTTCTTGTCTTACCGCACCAGCGAAAGGCGTCCCCAACTCAAAGTTTCATGGCTTCTCGATGCCCGACTCCTGTTATGCAGGAGCTCCTGGGCTAGTGCCTCTGGCGCATTCACACATGGCGTCCGTCAGGAAGAGATACACCAAAGCGTCGTTTATCACTTCTCGACATAATCTTTCTTGCCCCTTATGTTTTGGAAATTCCTTAAGCCGTGGTCCCAATCCAGGAATCAGAGGATTGAATGAATCCCGATCACCACTTGCCAGGCCATGGAAACCCATCGAAAAGCGGTCGGCGTAACAGCCTTCATCGACGGAGAAGGAGTTCTGGTGTCGGACCCTCTGTTTCCATGAGGATAAATTGTGCGGTGATGATGAGTAGATATGTTCCCTCCATGCTTGTGCAATAATGGTCTTACTAATAGGATGGTATCGATAAGCCATCACGCAAGAAAGACTCGATCGCGTTTATTGAATAAAGCATCCAGTTTGAGTTGAACATCCCAATCGATGTCTTTGATAAACCTTAAGCCTTGGATCACAGTTTTGAAACTCTTGTTTGTTACTTTATGTGCACCTTTGGATGTGTAAGGTATCAAGTTGATGGAGTGCACCACGGTGTCGATGGCTTAATTTGAAAGTATATTCCCTTACCACAATGTGATATAGGACGTATATAGTGCGCTCTTAAGTAGCTGTCTTCTTGATAAAGGTTACATAACATTGGTAGAGGCAGGTACCTCTCTTGTCCGAGTAGGCGCTCCTTAATATGCTTCGGGATACGATTCTGGTGGAAACATCGATGCCCGAGTATACATTTAGGCGGCGTCAAAGCCTAGAAACATTAGAAGTTTGCAAATAAATGCTTCTTAGCCCACTTTGTTTCAACTATTTGTTGGTTCTCCCACTTTGATGGCACATATATTTCTTATTATCTCTACCTCAATCAGCCACTCTTGCCCCCTCTCACAGATCCAGTGAAGTGTACTCTAGTTGTCCCCACGTGTGGGTTATGTATATGCCATTCTCAACCTCAACATATCTACTTGTCCTATTCTTGACATAGATCAGCATTTGAAAGTTGGCATTCCCTAATTGGTGATTCTACCATACATGAATAAGCTTGTATGAGGAATTCGCTTATCCATCGGTGGGAACCTTTACAAATAGGAGGCTGTTAGCCTGCAATCCCGCCGATCCAGCTTCTTTAGTAGGCCCAACATACCTCCGGGAGCCGGGAAGTCAGGCGGTTCTGCCTCTGCTCTCCTTACCTGCTTTATTACTCATTGCCATGGACCTCGTCCCTCTCCAAGCTCTGAGCCATCTTCACACCGCACAGTCGCAAGTGAGACCATGATTTCTCTGGAAACCCGTTTCTGCATTGATACATCGATCCGCGCGCTTCTTCCTAAGTCGGCCAAACATGATTATCATTTCCACCGACCTTAGTACTATTTCCGTTTGATCTGCGTCTCAGATGTTGCAATTCTTTTCTTCAGGGAGCCCTCTGTGGGCGCAGGAAGACTAAACTCCCTAAAGCGTGCGCAAAAGTTTGATCTCTCCTCTGCATTGGTTTAGTGTTAGCCAAATGAGATCGAGAATTTTCACGGGTTTTGATCAAGCTTACTGCCTCAAGCAACTTGGCTGCATCTCTCCCGTGTTCGTATGTTGTTAGGTTTCAAGAGGATGTGTTCAGTGAAAGCGTCTCTATAAGGAGTTTTCCAAATTCTCTCATACCTTCTCTGCAACCCGTCTTGAGCATAATTTAAGTGACATGGTAGGCGGTGCGCATGTTATGCATGCCACTTCCCTCAAGCGACCCTAAACACGGTGTCCTATGCAGGCATTGCTTTGGACGGAAATCTGCAGAGGGATAGGCAATCTTTAGGTATAGGCCTTAGATTGTGATCTCAGTATACTTTTCTTCAAGCGACATAAATCCTCTCCTCTGATAAAGCAATCCGGAAGCATTCATCTACCATGGGCTAGGTTAGAAGAAGTTGGTTAAGTATGGATGCCTCCGGTCTTCGAAACCATGGAGAGTCTCAATCAAGTAACCCCACTGATTTCGCAGGTGAATCAGTTTCTTAGATTTCCTTGGGTGACGGATCAGTAGCGTAACCTTTCAAAGGCTTGTCTCACCAGCGTCAGCACCCTCTATCTTGGACAACACTGATGTTCAGTGGGAATCCATTCACATGGTGAGCAAGTGCAGATATGCTCCGGTGTTGTGCGATGGATAATGCACTTTAACTTGGTGGCCTAATCTCCCCTGCTAGTGCAATGCACAAAGTAGAGATACTCCCAGGGGCCACAGGATAAGTAGGTTGCGAGACTGGATTTCCTAGAAGTAGAACTTGTTTCCCACAATGATATCTTGAGTCAGCACAAGTGAGAAAGGACTCCTAGCTGGTCTTTCCTCGAATAGGGTGTTAGGTGTGTGTCCTTCTCTATTTTTACCTTATCTTACTCTTTGCCTCTTTCCCAATAGTACAGAAAGAGTATGCTTGATTCTTCTAGAAGATATATCACCTCTAAGCTGCGCATGCGTTTGGACAACGGCTTCGTTTAATAGCACCTCCTTCGGGATAAGAGGAGGACTTGAGTACTGCCCCCATTAGAGCAGGGCACTACTTGTACCTTCTTTGAATCCCGAGAGTCCGCTTTTCCTTGGTATTTTTTGGTATCTACGGTGCCTTTATATATGACATTAAAGACGGTGAATATAACATTCGTAGTATATGCGTTGATCCAGGATTACAGTATTCAAGAATCTTGGAACGAAGATCACTATCATACCAGATTTACAACAACTAACCTTCAGGCTTATTGCATCGACAGGGCCGAATTGTATTTGGTGATCGGAGGTAATCTGAATTATCTTGACCCAGAGCGAGAGTACTAAAAAACTGAATGATCAATAGTTGTGCCTTATTTGCATCAGGGATAACCTATTTTGAAAGTTGAGTACTCACCCGAACTCCGGTGTATAACATTATTAAAGGTTAAAATGCGTCTGAGTTGATGAATTTGTCAAAGTTAGCTGAGTTGATAAACTATTGGCTTGCAGTTAATTCCTCCAAACTTGAATTCCGTCTTCTGGCTGGAAGCTTCTTATATAATAACAATATTCATTCTCTCATTACTTTAGTTTGTTTAGCGCGTACAGGTAGTCAGTCAGAACAGGAAGCCTGAAGAAGCAATCTTTGTATTAGTCCTCAAAGCTTGCTTTTTCATCAAACCCGTTTCAGTAAATATATGAAACATATATATACATGCTTTATTGCTACTATACTCAATAGTATGTCCACATTATATACTTTCTCCCCAAAGTTCAGTTTGGCTTATCCCGGAACTGCTTTTTCGTTTAATTAAGTTCTGTAATTTTATGAACTGTTTTATATTTGACCATGATCTTTTATTACAGCTTTAAATTAAGCATCTTCTATTTTACAACCCGAAGCACTCGTTCCACCATAATGGAATATGTCACTGTATTGATCCTCTGGACGACGACACCCACAAACAAAAGATATCTAAATTAAGAATATTAGATAACACAAAAGAAAATAAGCTATATGCACATCTTATATTATCTCTTAACATTAGTAATTTCTTCCTCTTGGAATTTTCGACAGTGTGAATATCTCAAGTGGTTACATATTAGCAGAAGGTGTGTCATATTTATAGCACAAAGTCAGTAAAGAAATCGATAAAAGAAAATATTAACCAAGTGTTTCTAAAAATAATAAGTACAAATAAGTAGAAATTAGGAAGCAAAAAAAAAAGAAAAATCAAATATATATAAGTCACGACGAACTAGAAATCTTAAAGTTGGCTGATTTCCCAAACCATTTAATATTATATATTATTTATTTTGCTAAGTTTTTCAACTAACTACATTTAGAGATGCGTAACCGTATAGCTTTGAATTTGTAACAAATTCTGAAATACTCATCCAGGAAGTCATGCAATTAATATGGAATAGCAGACAAATAGAGAAGGCCATTCCCCACAGTTGTCCCCATATAAACTACTCAGTTATGAAGAGTTGCATGTGTTTTCTCACTGCGTCTCGACATCATTTGAATTATGTGAGCAACCAAGATGCAGAGTTAGAGGCTTCTCTTCTTACCCTCACCACCTTCGAGATTACACCATTTTACAGGCAGATTATTTAGGACAAATTTTGAATCAGAAGTTGTCTGGTCTTCCTCTTTGTTTAAGACTATATTGGTAAATGTTTGTCAGCTTTAACTCCGTTAATTATTCAGGTATCTCATTATGTGGACTAATCAATTGAAACCGAAAAACAAAAAATACTGCCAATAATTTTAGCAAGGAATGCACAATGTTCTCTTGCCAGTACTACTAACAAAAGTTCATAAAAATACTATGACAATCTTAGAAACTGACCAACAAACCTTTACCATATCTTATCATAAAATCTTCAGTAATCTGCCACTATAAACCAAGATCTAGTCTATATACTAGACTTGTGAGAACTCTGCCAGTAGATAATGAATGTTAATAGACTAAATCAGCTAAGACCTTTCCAGCAAATTACTTTTCGTTAAATCATGGTACTTGAGCTGTTTCAGAATGGTCGCTAGTTATTTAGAAGTACTCAAAAGGCCAAATTTTCAAAACAGGTATTCAAATTACCAAGAATCAAAAGTACAGCCTACTGTTTGTAGCTCATCAGTGCGACAGAAAAATCTATTGAAGCTCACTATGCACATATGATTTAGTGTGTCTACAGTGACAAAGTACATTGACTGAGTTAGTGACTTCCTATCACCTTACCTGGATTTCTTACTGAAGCAACAGTTCTGCCGTCTTCATGGGGTTTCAGTTTGTTCTTTATATACTTGTGATTTTAGCATGACTCATTTGACCCGAATGAGTACTACTACCCAGCTTGACAGTTTGGCCTCTTCTACTGTGTTTCAACTTTAGAAGAGTTTTGAGATGTGCTGGACATTTCAGATAGCTATTTCTCACTAGCATAGCCCGGATATGCCAATGGACGCCCACAAGCCAATCTTCCATTTCAATTTCTGCTTTTACTAGATTAAAGCCTTCCTAAATACTCACCTTCAAATTGGAAATGAGAGTTTGACAGAGACATTAACAAACTAGAGTAATGGATAGTCTAACCTCTTTAGTACTGAACTGAATACAGCAAAAACCTAATGGCTCTCACAAGCTTTGGACCATGTACCTCCAAAATTCCTCGACTCGACCAAGTCTTTCCATATTGGGGCATCGATCAAGACCGACCCCTAGAAGTTGGAAATAAAGTTACGGCGACCATTGTTTTTCTTTCATTAAGAGAGGAAGGAGGGACCTGTGATTAAGCACTAAAGTAACGGAGGAGAGAGGTGACACATACTCCAGTTCTTCTTTGATCAAGATTACCCAGTGTATAGCTGTGCTGCGCCTCGGCAAGCCTTCCATTTAGAACCATATCGTTGTCGAACTCAGTCAAATAAACAATACCTGACTATTTTTAACTCCCAGAATCATGCATATACATCTTACAGGTATAGCTCAGCCTGGCAGCCAAAGGAAGTAGGCATGAAGGCGATCGTTCAAACAGTGCCTGTTTCCCTTGCACTGGATGGCCTAAAGGACACAGAGGATAAGATCCAGTGTCTACCATTTCAGGATGTTGATTTATAAGTACTAGAGTGAGCAGTCCTTGTAATCCCAAGAATATTATGGTGCCAGAGCATAATGCTAACGTTGCAGGATTTACGCAGCACATTTGGCAAAATCGCTATATAGGTTCATCAGCTGACGGAGATACATTTAATTTGCCCTTAAAAGTACATTGTGTTTCAGATTAAGTTTGAGATCATGCCCTACCACATTGAGACAAATGGGTGATACAGCAGAGGCAGTTCATGACAGAGGCTCAAAGGGTTGAATCAGTTTCCTCTACCATGCCGTAGATTCAGACCAAAATTTCAAACTTGTGCATTCCTCCATTTTCCAAAAAAGCTCAAATGCCATAGTTCTGAAAGCAAACCAAATAAAACCGAAAACCAAAAATTATGACTACAAGTTTCTTCGTCTACATTAGATTTCAACATTAGAGATATAAGTTGGTAGTCATAAGGAACTCAAAACCATGATTTGTTTCTTCTTAAATACAAGAATTCATCAGTTCAACCGCAGTTCCTATAAAGTATTTTTGATTTGATAGTATCGATGAAGAAATCCTATCTAATTAGACATAAATGAGTCAGCATGCAATTGCCATTTATGCAGCCGGCATGGGGACTTTCTTTATCAGAAGTTAAATAACTATGAGATCAGAAAATGCAAGGTGATTGAGAGGAGGCTTAATATTGTGGTTCTCATGGAGAGATAAAGCTAAAATGATTCTGATTCTGATTGTATTAAAGGTAGTGAAGTGCTGCAACAATTATGTATCATGTTTGTGTAGAGAGGTAGAGGCCTGCTCAATGGGAGAATGTCAAGTATGGATGCAGCAGAATCCGATATCCGACAGGAGTTGGCATTCCCAGGATCTTGATGTAGAGTATTTTGTCTATAGGATATCAAAATGGAATATCGATTAAGTACGGCCTAAATTATCTGGATGTCAGAATGAAATGTCAGAATATTGTAAGTTTACTCCCAAAAACAACCATGCAAAACATTTTCTACATTGGCCCATACCGGATGCTTTATGGTAATATAAATCTTACTTGAAATTAGGATAAATTTGATAAGTTTCTGTGCCAGGATATTAACATTTGGATGAAGTGCAATCTAGTTTAAATCTGTCCAAAAGAATGAAATATAAATTAGATATGTCAAATGTCCGTCACAGCCAGATAAATCCTAAGATCCCAGATGTTGGAAATGGATTAGGATATCGGATAAATGTTGGCAATTTCTGGAAGGATTTGAGGATAGTTCTTTGGAATTAGGAAAAATGGCAGGGCCTTCCAAGTACTGATCGTCAGCTTTAAAGCCAGGTTTGAAAAAGTAAAACCTGCTTAGGTTGGCTTATAGTCGGAGAGTATAAGTAGGGTGTTTGGATACGAGGAGGAAACTCTCAAAATCAATGCGAAATAGTACAGTGTTTCAAAATTTGATCTCAATATACAAACTCTTGCAGTTTCAACATGCAAATGTCGAGGTATTACTTCTACTACATGGATAGCATAAGCAAAATTAGATTGCGTTTATCAAACACCTCAATTCTAATCAAAGTTGCGTTTGATTTTCACTTTTGAGAATGAACTATATAAATAAAAATGGAAAAAATGTTAAGAGTGACTTCTTTTACGTGATCACTAATCTTTTTTGCTCTCGATTACGAAGCGGCTCTTATTAGGAGAAACGAGATGCACTTCACACGTATCTAGATTGCTCAAACTGTGCTCCAAGTAATGATGTGATAGGTGATGAGAAAACTTTGCTTGGAAATGGAACAACAACTTTATGTCTAGTAGGGATATCCTTTATCTAATTAGGAATTAGTTGCTTAAATGATATTTTGTCTCAATTTATCTTATCAGGACTATGTAGGAAGTTTATTTTAAATTGGCATAAGCTCAAATCACACAGAAGATATCAAGTACGCCCCGGAATCATGTTGTTTAAGCTCACAAGATTTAAACAACATTATGCAAATGTGATATCCGAATTGGTGGAAAATGGGTTCACCAAATAAGTGTATTAGACATTCATTTTGTAGCATTATAATACGATAATCATTCCACACATCGCGATTTAAGTTGATTAAAGTCTGCCACCGTTTGATTTCTACAAATGCAATTCGTTCTTTATTTCATTCTTGGATCAGTTCGTGGTGCGTATTGTTCATCATAAAATCAAGTCATTAATATATCTTTGTGAACAGTTTTGAGAAGATTTGCTTTCATTCTAATTTTCACTTATGGTCCAGATGGATATTGAAAATTTACAGCCTTGCAAAATGGTAATCTTTTAAATATACCGATATACGTTGATTGCATTCAGTAATGATACATACGGAGGTGGAATATTCTTACATCACTAGATGATTTCACGATTCCTTCAAGTGATAAACGGACACCGTCTTGATAATAAGGCTGTATGTGGCCAGATCCTGCGTCGGTAAAGATAAAATTTCCTGTGCCAGCAAAAGTGGGTTATCAATCAAGCTCCACCCGCGCGGGTTCAAGCATGATTATGAACCTCATATGTAGTCTTCTTACCCATTCCCTAGGCTAAGAGTACAAACGATACTTTTTTAATTTTCCCTCTTGTTTGAAGTGCAGCGGTTTACTACTTTGAATTTGAGTGATTTGGCAGCATGTCAATTAGGTGGTAGTACAAACCCTAAACAATGTCTGAGAACACTTTGGATTCGAGATCAAATACCTTTCAATCAAAAGCTCAGCTAAAGAAATACAGTATAGACGTTTCAGGACTTGGCCCCAATCACAGTAGAGAGAAGGGTTGGTTTAGGGAGGAGCGAAAAGTGTTGGGGCCAAGATGTGATTGATTCACGGAATGGTAGTTGTTGTTTGACGTATGGAGAAATTGTAAGCTGTGGATGGAAAAAACTATGCGGTGATTACGGTGTTGTATGTCTGACCAAACTTGTTGTTTTGTTTGAAAATGAAAATTAAGACCTATTTATACCATTAATAACCTCATGTCTCTTGGTCTATTAGAAGATGAGAGCGGTGTGGTTAAAGTGAGGGGTGATAAATGATGCGCTAAATTTGGTGCTCCACAATGAAATGTTTCCGACCTTCGCTATTTTACTACTTCAGCTCATTCTTGTACTTTCGCCTACTTGCAGAGTGCAAATGCTCACGCATATAACAACAACGCGTCAAACCATTTACCTTTATAGGCATCTCGATTTGTGACATGTATTAGATGTACGAGTATTTTCGTAAGGCGTGTGTATGATAGCCCGCCGGTTAGTCTTGAGAGACTTGCCGGCTCAGTGGTAGTGACCCTCGGCGGATGAGATTTTTGCATCTTGGAAGCAATGGCCAGTTCAATTATTATTGCAACTCTTCGTTTGGTAGCTACAGCGCAGGCGTGGCGGCCAGTAGGTTTTTGGTGTGTAGGCCACGGCCAAAGTTAGGGTCTTAGTGTATATTTTAGTAGACCACCAATTAAGGCTTGGCGTTGGTACAATTTGCCACTCGATTGGTAGTGACCTTGAATGATTAAGATCTGCATCTCAAATTGTGAAAGGGTGACGGTGTTGATCATTACAACCCTTGTTTGCTTGTTTGATGACATAAAGAAAAATTTGGCATGGTATGATCTTAGCCAAAATTAGGAGTTTAGTATAAAACCTCGTATTTGTTTAGTGATCATTTATGTGGCGTCAAAATAAATTACACCTTTTCCTCCGATATAAACTAAGCAAAGGCAAGAAGTTGGACCCCACGAGAGAGGTCTTGGTTATCAAGTTACTTTTTAGTTTTCCTATAGATAACAAGAGGTCTTGTATTAATAAACTAAAATAAAAGTAAAAACAATAAAAAAGTAACTTTCAAATCAAGGATGAAATATTGGATAAAGGTTTCATCTTCAATTGTAATGATTTTAGATAAATGGGAATAGAATTCATGTTAATCTAAATATCTCATCAAACCATGATACCTTAACTGCAGAATCTTTCAATAAATTCCTAATTCATCACACACATTAAGGCTGCATGCATTTAAGTCCTACACAAAGGCATGCGCCGCATATAAATCGGTTCAATTCTAGGGCATTTCAAGATTTTTGAAGCCGGCTCAATCAATCCCACAATTATAATATATTCATGACAATTGAATAAAGAATTAGATTTCTGCATGACTGATTATCTTCTGTTAAAATCATATCCATACTGCTCGTATTTCAAGGTTATAAACTAAGTGAAAGCCTAAAATAGCTAAAATGTGGATGTGATTCAATAGTCTAGACTTAACTAAACAAACATTCAATGTATTACAATACATCAATCGTACCAATTATTATAGCCGTATAAATCAAGCATTAATGTGAGGAAAAGCTACAGTTCATAAAAAATCTGCAACATTTTCAAAAAATTAACAACCTGGCAATAGTAATAGTCAACTGCATAGGTTTTTGGGAAATTATGGCGAAACAAAAACCTCATGTAGAGCCCTCGAGCAGTGAAGTACTAATGGAGATATTTAGGATTTGAGAAGGCTTTTCTGTGCCCACATACCTTACCATTCCAAGGTCCTGCCAATATTGGTCAAGATGTCAAAGATCATCTCAGGTGGTCACCAAGCCCATGTGGCGAAGAAGCATATCTTGCCAGGTTTTGGGTCCCGGCGGTTCGTGAAAGTTCTTGGCGTCATCAGATCGATTAAGATCAGCAGATTTGCTCCACGGAAAAACCATCTCGGCCTTTTAATAAACTGAAGACTTTCATGGCAATTGCCTTTAACTCCGGCAACTCATCTCTTGGCCTCTTTCGTTCAGCATTCCAAAACCACTCTGGCAACCGCCTTCTTACAGCGCACCCAGCGGCAAGCCACTTCAAGCTCCATATCTCCGACAGTTGCTCTACCATATTACCATACCCCCTTAGTGATTCGAAATGGCCGATCTCATCTGGCCCTCTGAAATCAGGCATCCCCGGCTGACTGCCCATTTGGTCTCTTTTCTGTTTTTACACATAATTTACACTTTGACACTAGTACTTACCAGCCACAACCTCTGGCACCAACTAATTATCCTGCAGTGGCACTCTCTTCTCCTTCCCTACAACAAACCTCCCATCAACGCAGACATCCATCCATGTTCACGGCTCCACCTGGGCAATTGTTGGCATTGGTAGTTACCGTACTGTAGCCTGCTTTGCTGTAAATTTTGCCTTTGCTCATACATCCTAAGCTTTATTTAAAATTTTCATTACCACCATCACGCTGTGACTCTGCCAATCAGTTCCTCCCGTCGCTTAGGCTAAACCTCCATTACTTTTTCTGTTGTGGCGCTTGGCCTTTCTGCATCATTTTTTAATTAGTTATTTAGCCCATTAAATACCAACAAACCCCTGAGTCAGGCACATTTTGAGTCCCTGTACCAAATGAACACAACGTTCATTATTCTCCAAGTATGAGCATCTTGGAAATGACTCATTCTTGCACTCCGATCATTAGCTTAGCATTGCAATATCTTCCTCGTGCCAGAGTTGGCTCTTCACCAACACTTCCACATCTTGCTTCATTTGCACCTGGAACAGGCTCTGATCTTATATAGGCTCATATTCTTCATGAAGCTCTTTCAGTAGTCACGATCAATACAAACTCTGCTTCTGTGTTTTTGCTTCAGCCCATCACAATAACAACCATGCAATGATACTTGACAAACATTTCTTCTTGGAGAAACTCACGGTACTCCACACATAATTCTTCACCTTCATTTACGAGGCAGTGGTGACAGCCACTATCTTGAACAGCATCAATCCTGCCATACTGTGCCCGATATGACTATACGTCACCCAGAACAGACGCAGAAATCTGCACCACCTTGATTCTCTGGCTCATGCCAGCCCTTTTCATAACCATAAAGCAAACTCAATATATACCCTCTACGCAATTCTCAGCACATCACCCAGACTCCACCAATCCTTATAGCTCAATTCCTGGCTTGCTCATTGCATTACATTTCCAGCGTTTGAGTTAAACTATTCCTAGTAATCTAGGGCATCATAATTTTGTCACATTGATATCAGCCCTTTGCCATTTCTGACTTAGCGTTAGCAACAGTGCTTCAAACCAAATCACCATCAAAACCTCAAATTGGAAGCGGCTGATGCATCGCGAAGGAGTGTCAGCAACACCAGGAGCTAACTCTCTCTGCAATGCCAAACTTGTTCACAGCGACTGCTGATTTACTCCGATAACTCACTTTCCAGTGCGGCCAAAACATTCTTAAAGAAGACCGAGAAACCATACTTGTGCAAGCAGGGTACATCATTAATGATCAATTATATTCTCCGTGCGATCTCGGTATATCAGAGTGCAAATCGAATCCATTTCAGGTATCTCGCGTTCAAACACATGTGTGTTTTCGCGAGACATTCCATGAAAATAAAGTCTGAGGCTCGCTAGTCACATCGCGAGAGCTAAAATGTGAATAGCGGCGGGCAAAACATAAAGAAGGCGTAGGTTAAAGCGTCGCGAGTGAAATGAGTCAGCGGGAACATTCCAATAAAGGGAGAGAGAGATCTATATCTTCGGGAATTGTCATATAAGTCATTAGAGAGAGGAAAATTTAAGCATGCTTTAATTTCTAAGTGTAATTCTATTTTCCTTCAGAACATTTCATGGATTCAATCAATAAATATCCTCGATCTGCATCTTTAAAGGATTAATTAAGCAAAATCGAGTAGGTGTAGTATAGGAAATCTGCTACTACATATGCGCTAGAAACAGAAGAGCAAAGAGCCCGAATGAGAAATCGAAAGAATTTGGATTAAGGAGAAAAAGATTTGGAAAAGATACTCAAGAATTCATTGTGAAAAAATGGCTAGAAAAGAAATATACAAGGGCAACCAGCAGTATGAAGAAGAAGTGAGACTTGGCCGGAGAAAGAAGGAATGAAACAGAATCGTCAAGGATGAATATGAGAAATGATGGAAGATCAAAATCAACCACCGATCTTCCCAGTGCAAGCGGTACATGGGATTATGATAGAGTAAGTGTGCACTGGGAGGTGCGATTCAAGACGAAGGGGAAGAGGAGCACTGCAAACAATGGACAAGGAAGCAAGAATGAATGGAGAAAACGAAGAAATGCAGCATTAGAGATTAAGACAAACAATACACGGAAGAGAGATTGGTTAGAGCGGAAAGAACGAGCAAACTTGACAAGACGAGAATCATGAATTGAGGATGGAAAATATGAGGTTACAAAATGAGATCGAAGTAGCGTGAGATCAAGTTCAAGATCGAATAGGGAAGAAAGAAGGAGAGTTTTACCAACAGAATCACCAGGAAGAAACACAAAATCCAGTACGAACATGGCGGCAAAAGGAAATAGAAGATCGTTACATTCCTCAACTCCGAAAATCTTCAAAATGAGCTTTAATAGGGTGGGGAAAATCAAGGAAACATGCAACTCAAGAACCAAATGACCCAATTCAAGGAGAATAATCTTGCATGGAGAGAAGAGGCCAGAAGAAACCGAGGAGGTGAGATGACATTGAGAGACACTACATTGAACAAGCGCGGCTAGCTCGCGAGAGAGAAAGGATAAGAGAAGAATGGAAAATCAAGAGATGGAAGAGGCAATCCTGAGAATAACCATGACAAATCAAGGAAGAAGAAGGAACAACATTGCCAATAAATATTAATGAAGAATACGGTGGCGTACATGGTGTGGTGAGAGACAACCAACAGGAGAGAACAACCGATATAATGGCGTGCGGGTGTGAAAGAAACGGCAAAGAGCGTCGCAGTAGGGGAAAGAGGAGAAAATACCCAGCGGGAAGGTCAAAATAGGCACGAGGCGAAGAAGGAAAGCGAATTAAAAAGACCGATGGGGGTCAAACCTCGAGGCAAACAGAGCAAATCTTAAGAGAATGGGTGAAATGAGAGGATTCTTGAATGATAGAAGGAAGGAGGAAGGAGACAATTAGATCAAGCCATCGCGAAACCGCCAAGAATCCCTTCACGCTAGAAGTGCAGATGGGAGGAATACCTCTAGTGCAATCCACCTACGTTAACCAACATCTTTGATGGAACAACTTGTCTTGATACAACATATCCAAGGCTTATATAGATGTATGTTCTGATAGGAGAATCATGATGCCACCGTGCAAATATTTGCATCAAGTCTAATAGGAGAAGCACTAAAATGGTTTGAAGGTATGCACGCGAACACGATCACATCATTTAACCATTTACAAGCCACATTCGGGAGACATAAGTAACAACTCTTCGCTTGATGTGATTGAAATGTATTCGGATTGAAACAAAGGGTTGCAGAGTTTGAGGCGATTGACAATAAGATGGAGAACCATGTGTAGCGAAATGGCGGGGGGGTTGAGAAAGATATCTCATCCTCTCATTTGTGAATGCTCTCTTTGCGACTAACTTTTGTACATTCAAATTTTAGAATCGAAAAATACAATCACGATGGCGAGAGCTGAGAGTTACGGGAAGAATATATTGCCTTAAGAAAGACATAATGAAATGAATTCTTATCCGGTAAGCAACACAAGCTCGAATGCCGCGAATGCAAGCTTGTTGCCTCAATTCATAAATACAGCGGGCGAGCACTTCGCAAGGAAGCAAGCGGAAGGCGTGGGGACGAGGCAAAAGATAGTAGCTATGGGAAGCCATGACCAAGAGGAGTTTGAACAAGAAAGGAAACTACTACAATCAGTAACAGCACCCAATAATAAGATTCAAGGTTAGATCATGCGCGAGAAACTTACGGTGGGCCAAGGCAATATAGCCATGGAGGGCAGAAGTCGGAGAATAGTATGGGAACCAATTAAGATGCCTCCACCGAATGCTAGTGTGGAAAAGATGCAGGAAGCTATACTTGTGATGGAAGATGTACCGGCACCTTGGAACGCTTGACGAATGGAACCCCAGGCGACGAAGTCATGAGTTTGTTCTTACCATCGTTTCCATGGGCATCAAACAAATGATTGCATAGAAACATAAAGAGAATTATTCTTAGGATGATTGATCAGGAAGCTAAATCACTTTTTAAAGGGAGAAGAAACATGGCAGAGTTATTACCACCACCACCAGAGATGCACGAACGGTGTCGGCGAAAGGAAAGGAAACATTTGTTATAGAAGTTGGAACAAAAGCTAAAATTTGAATTGCAACTCTATCGTCCCTCTTATCGCACAATCGAAGATTTTCAGGACAACGTGCTCGGTAGAGTCTTTGCGAGAGATGCTAATGATAAAGAAATAATGAGCCCGGCGAGAACGACGATTAGAAAAGTGGCAGTGTACACTCATTTCTTTCTCTGAGATGAAGTGCCAAAAGGAAGAAAAACACATGATAGCCCGTTGGTTTTGAAACTAGAGATTAACCCAAACCGGTTGATGGAGAAGATGATGAGGCGAAGCTTGTTGGCGATCAACCTGAATCTTAATCGCTGCTTTGGGAAGTTCGGTGAATAATTCCTCTTCTACCATACTTACAAGGCGATGGGAGGAAAAGATGAAGATTTGATCCCCTCTACATACAAGATATATGGCTTTAATGGCACGCAAACAAACCAAAGGGAGAGGTTCGCATGAGAATACCTCTACAAGGATTATCAAGCGGATGTTTTATTACGTGTGGTTGGCGTAGAATCTCCATATAATGCGCTGATTGGGGAGGCCATGGCTTCATGTGAAATCTTCGAGTCGATCAACATATCATCAATGTATAAAATTTCCACATCCAAATGGCATTGGTATTATCAAGGAGATTGGAAGGAGTCCGCGACAATGTCATGAAGTAGATGTAGAAAGTCTGCGAAAGAAGAAAGAAATGCCAAAAGAAAAGGTTGGAAACAACATGTGAGAGATGAGCGAGAGAAAGGAAAAATTGATGGTGGATGCCATAGAAGTAAGGATTTGAACATACCTCGCGAGGTGAATGCCTAGAGACAGCGAATATTATGGTAATAAAGAAGCAAAGGATATGAGGAAGCAAAAGGCATAAAAGTGAATAATCAACAAAAACGGGAGAAAAAGTAGCAATTGAAGTAATGATGTGCGATAATCTACCAGACAAAGAGTATATGGGAATTCGGTTAAGAAAGAAAAATGAAAATACGAAACTATGCGAATACTTCGCAAACAAGTATCGGCAAATAATGAAACATGAATGATTGAATGATTTAACAAATATGAATGAGTAAATGAACGGCGAACCTTTATGGCGTACACCTAGTTCGCGAATAACATTTCGTAAGAGTAAAATGTAAGACCTAAAAGTGCGTCATATAAAGGGGTATCTCGACATGGCTCGGGGAAGGTTACCGCAGCTCCGAAGCCCTGAGTCATGAAAATTTGGGGCCCATGAAAGCCTATCCGGAAGAGGTACCTTGGATTCCCAACTATATATGTAGGTTATACCTGGTTGGCGACCGAGGGTCTCTTCTTAGGAGTCGGTGTATGCTCAGGCGCCGAGGTACGGTTGAGCCAGAGTGCAAGGGATGGATGAACCTACCACGGCCATTCTTGGCAAGTCTTGGCATATGTTGCACTCGCCCAAGAAAACTCCATAGGTGCGGTCTCGTAACCATAAACCCTATAGGTATAAGGGATAAGAGGGCGAAAACAAGCGGGTTGTTGTTAAGACCGGATGGGGAGGAGCTAGTCTTGTATGGTAGATGTTTACCGCCTCCTTGAAGGGCAAACCAGGGGAGATGATAAGTGGCGACGCTCTCCATTGTGGGAGTGTCAAAAGCAGGCACGCAAAATGTCATAAAGGCTATGTTTTCATAAGAAAATTTAGGCTCGTCATATTTTGTGCAATGATCTCCAGAGGCAATAATACTAACGCGAGGTAAGGCGAGATCAATAGGTCTTTATGAAAGTGTACGGACGTCTGCGATTTCGTCGCCGCAGCGGCTCAATGTCATGAGGCTTTATATTCCAAGGATATCTAGGCACTGTCATATTGTAAAACTAAAACATCTGACAAAAATACTTGGAAAATGATAAAAGGCAAGATCAATGGGTCTTTACATGCAAGTGTAAAGACGTCCTGCGATTTTGTCGCAATAAAAGGTGGCGGGGAAGACCTCTAATTAGGGAGGTCAACTCGGAAGACCACACAAAATGATAAGGCGGGTCAATGGGCTCTTACTTGAAAATGTAACACGACTGACCTTGTCGCAATGAGAAGAGATAAAATACATTTATGAAGATAAAGCAAGGCAAGTAGAATTTTGATTTATGAAGATACTTTGCGACACAGAACAATACATCTCAATAACAATAAAATTATTATTCAACCAAATACATGATGACAACTAAAATCTTTCCATCCGAAGATAAATAACGAGAGGCAAGTATGGGAATGGAAAAGATGGAATATTGTTATTCATCTTACGATGAAAGAGTTATACATCAATAATGTTAGCCAATTATGTTACAAGG
The DNA here is from genome assembly GCA_023531295.1 of Papaver armeniacum. NCBI lineage: Eukaryota > Viridiplantae > Streptophyta > Magnoliopsida > Ranunculales > Papaveraceae > Papaver > Papaver armeniacum. The sequence continues at coordinate 19,375 of JAJJWW010005076.1, forward strand.
AAGAACTGAAAGTAAAGGTGAATTGTGGGGAAAAATCCAAGAAATACACTATAATAAGGATACGGAAATGTACGAGATATTACAAGCGAGAGAAAGAAAACAAAAGAGTTATCTCTTTGGTGATTCTTCTTCTTCATCCGATTCTTCGGACCTATTATCCTCATCGCGTAGGATTTTCTTCTTCGCTAGCCTCACTATCGAAGCTTGTCCCGAGACAGGCTGATTCTCAGGGGAACCTTTTGAGCCGGGGATATGAATGAAGAGGGATATTGTGGTCCTTACAAACAAACTCCCATGGCTCCATTCTAAAACGTTGACATCATTATTAAAGTTCTCCACCGTTTAGAAATTGTTTCTTCAACTTGGAATATTTATTCTCGCGAAGGAGAGATTCTTTGCGAGCTGTTGTTTTCGGTTTGAGTTCTTCAATTCCCGCTGGAAAATTCTGGCGAGTTGTTCTTTTTTCGTATTCAAGCTCTCTAATTCTAACCTGAAGCCTCTTCTGGTTGCAAATAAGAAACAACAAGTTAACAATTTACAAGCAATACTACGAAGTAAGAAGCGATGAGTGTAATAAGTAACCTTCTCTATCGGATATCATATCTTTAATCAAGGAAGTATGCTCGGCATGAAGACTAACATCAACACCTAGGTTATTCTCGGCATTATCTAAAACCTTAGCAGCCCTGTGCGAATTCATCATCTACTAATAACGAGAAGAGAAACGAACTTGCTCTTCTCATTTTGTAAGCATGGTATTTTGATGAAGGAGTTCATCTCGTTCAACTTGCACACCAGAAAGAGATTTGTGGAATTACGCTAATGCCTCGCGTGCACCTCTGTTAGTAATGCGATCGTTCTCATCTATGAGATCACTAATTTTCTTCCTTAAAGTCTTGATTTTCTTCTCGGAATCAAGGTACATTCGTTTAAAGCGATTAGTTAAATTTAAACTAGATCGTGTTCGATCTCCTGAAGATGATATTTGGATTGAAGATCCTTTAATGAAAGGAGGTTAGTTTATTGAGGAACTACTTAGAGATTGATTGAGATGGCGAGAAGAAGATCATTATCCATAGGTTCGAAATGTATGGAGAAGAATAGCCTCATCGGAGAGATTATATACATCTGCGAAGGTAATAAGTTAGGTAGTAATATGCAACAAAATAAAATAGAAATGATAAAAGGAAGTAAAATCTTATACCATAAGTTGTTGATTAGCGTTACGAAGAGTGGACACCCTATCCCTTTGGGAGTCAAGTTCGGTATTTAACTTTTGAATTCTCTCGTCTTTATCGCGAGATGCAACTTCAGTCTCTAATTCTAATCTTCTTGCTTTCGGTGAATTCTGCTTCTTCAAGATTGCTGCGTCTTCTCTAGAGATCGAGGCAACTACAAAGAAGTTCTTCACCTATAAAAGAAGATAAAATCATTAATATATATATATTTAAAATTTTAAAATTAGGAAATATGGCTCCATTGATCCAAGTGCATTCAAAATCGTGAGACACAGCTCTAGAGGCTCCGTCAGAAGAATTAGCATAAAAAAAAAGATTACACACATTTCACGAGAGCCCCACAAAGGAAGCTAGGGAGCATCTCTCCCATTCCTTGGAAACTGATCCCCGAGAAGATGCTAGATAACCGATCCATAGAAAGAATCGAGGCCAATGGAATCTCTTGGCGAGAGAAAAATTCGAGTCATGGTTGTCCTCGTCGTAAGATTGAGCTTGAGCTAAGGCGAGAAGAAGGTGGACCTTTCGCTTCTTAGTTAATGGAGCGAAGATTTATTCTTGTGAACGGCAGAGTTTACCCTTACTCTTGATCTTCGCGGCTACGGCTTCTTCGGTTAGAAACCTTCGCATACGGATTAAAGATAAGAAACAGAGGCAACAATATTGTTTCAAATAACAAAGGAAATGTTTCTTACTTCACTAAATGCGATCGGAGTATCGTAGGATACTCTCCAATAGTTATCCTTGTACTTTCTTCTCAATTTGGCGATTCTGAAATTTTACAAAACTCAACATATATAAAAAGAAAGTTGCAAAACAAGATTTAAAATGGGAAACATACCTCATTTATCTTTATTTGTGCCATTTGAATTCCCAAGGATGATACCCTGTGAGTTCGCGGGGAACGTGCGAGCCCGCGATATAAGGGTCATTTAAAATCAGTGCAACCCACCACTTCTCATCTTTGGAGTGGCGAGGAGTAGTATTATTGCCGGGTGCCAATCAATATGCATGAGCAATTTATCCTCGGGGACATTATCCTTCTTTTTTTTTTTTTGGGCTTAATGCCCCGGCAGATTTCGCATTAATCATCTTTATCCTGAATAATTTTCAAAAAAGTTCTCTGGTGTATTTCAAAGCATCTATTTCCAAGTCTGCGGAATCGGGGTTTCTAAACAGTATTAGGGTATAAAGATCCTTTGCCAGCACCACGGTTCGCTTGAACTCAAGCATTAGCGAATGCAATCGCCACATCAATTGATAAACGGCCAGAGAACTTTTCATGGGCCAAGATTTCATAAAACAAAGGCATCTCAGATTGTATAAGGAATGGGAAGTCCTGCGAGAAGTTGACCTAGCGAGACTATAATTTTGATCATCACATTGATGATCGTAAAACAACTTTGCGAAAGGATAGATGAGGTTCTTGATCGGGAATGGTTGATAGAAGTAAAACCCTTTTCGAGCAACTACATTGAACTTCATCAAAAAGAAGCTTTGTATGCACGACTAATGGAAGCCATTATCGGTATGGGAATGGATGGGAGGTTAAAGGTTAAGATCAGCGCTAGAAAGAACGAAGAAAAAGATTTGTAGTAACGGGAGCGCAAATTGCCGGAAGGAGAGAGTCAAAGAAAAGTTGCGAGAGGAAAACTAAAAGAATGAAAAGGAGGGGAAAAGAAAACTATATATAGGGAAAAAGATCCTCGAGAAAAACGAGGTCATTAATGCGAAGAGACATGAATGGTCAAGAATAAGCGGTTGAAAGAGACGTGTCAAGAAAAGACATTAATAATCAAAATCCGTGTAAAAAAGTACAAAAGCGAAAAAGATAAAGATAAGCTTGTCGCGGCAAACAATATTGTAAAATCTCATGATACTCTTCCTTGGCAGAGAAATATGAGGAGAGATAGAGACGATACTAAATATATATCTCAAGAAGCTTGAACTTTGCAAAAGAATAGAGGCAAGTACGTACTTTTCAAAGAAAAGTATTCTTTTGCTCGTTCCTTCATCAACAAAATCAAAGATCGCTACCACAATAGATTTTTTTCTTAAAGATCGCTTGTCAAGCCATATTCAAGGAAAAAGAGGCAAGATGTAGGGTCGTAATATTACAACAAACAAGGCTGCGAGATTAATAAGCATAAACATCGCGAAGGAGTCGCAGGAGCTAAAATAAACGACGCAATGAATAACGATGCTGTGCAAAACATAAGAAGACGTGAGACCGGCGAGGTTAGAAGTGTCGCGAGAGTGAATGTTTGTGCATCTGTGACACTTCCGAGAGAGAAAATTTGGAATCAGATTGTCATCCACTATGTATTACCCTATATAAAGGGCTAAATGAGTCGGTAAAAGAGGAGATCTTTTGGAATTGTTGGGCAAGTCATTAGGAGAGAAAGTTTAAGAGTGTTTTAATTTCTAATGTAATTCTATATTCTTGTGTAAACATTTCATGGATTCAATCAATAAATATTCTTGATCTTACATCTTTCAATGGATTAATTAAGCAAAAAATTGAGTAAGGGGTGTAGTGTGATTTACACACATTTATGTTAACTTTAACAATTCCAACATTCTGTATTGTACTTCCTTCAGTTGCACCAAACTGCTGTGGAAATGGAGCAACAGAACATGACTTGGCATGTGAACATCTATATTGGGTAGGACTCTTGGTTTTCTCAATGTTCATTCTTTCTGCATGTTTCCTGCAAAGTTGTGTGTACTTGGGAGTCCTGATGTGACTCGCTTGAAGGTGGTACACCCACATGGCTCCCTTTACCAATTCTACCACTTCATTGAGAGTGGTGGACAAAGATTGACCATGTGGAAGTTTCATCACAGGTATGAGCCTCGTCAAAACACACTTTGATTTGGGGGTTGACTAGGAAATTTTCTCCTTTCTCTCTCATTCAATGCATCGCAGATTTCCAGTTCCATCTAAGATCTAGGAGGTTGTGAGACGTCGGTCTGTGAGGTTTTCTCAAGTTTTGAAAGACCTTTTTGGGTCAACAGTAATGACACGCCTTCCAAGCTGGGTCTTTTTCTCTATTGTGGTACCGAGGGTGGTTGTACTTGGGGGTTTCTTTGTGATATGAGTATCCTTGGTTGTTATGTGTTGGTCCTCTTTGTGCAGTTCCCCTTAGACCATAGAAGTTAGGGATTCCTCCACCCCGGGTTGTAGGTTTGAGATTAAGGGTTGTTCTCTTGTTCTGTGATAACGATCAAGCTTACTTCCTGCACTCTCGGGACTTGAAATGCATATAACTGACAAATGGCCCAATTAAGTGGTCGAATCCATGGCATGCTGCAGACAAGTGGCCCTATCAATTTGGTCACAGAGTAGGGCATTTAGATTTACATTCTTTTTCCAACTCAAGCACTCTCTATTCTCCCGAGCACTTCTATTTCCCAAAGTCGACTGATTCTATGAATATTTTGGTAGGGTAGTCCGCTTCTTTGTCCTCTGATGGACTCCCATTGCTGAGTCTTTCACCGACTTCGATTAGAAAAGCCCAGCTTCCAGCACCTTGTCAATAAATGCACCATTGCACATCGACTCCGATCATGGGTTCGGTTCTAACATCTAGACCCTCATACAATATTTGCACGAGTCTCCATTTTTCAAAACCATGGTGGGGACATTGAGCAATAATTCATTGAATCTCTCCAAGTACTTTCTTTTGCTAGAGTTTCGCAGTTGCCTAATTGTACAAAACCATTTGGACTCGCGAATTGACGCCCATTTTATGGCTTGGGAAAACTTTTGAAAAAACTCTCAGAGGGTCATCCTAGTTCTAATGATTGTGGTCGAGGGGCATGAAGCCAAGATTCTGCCTTGTCTTTCGCAGAAAAAGAAACAATCTCATTTGAGGGACTCTTCCGCTATTTGGTTAAACACAGAGTCCCACAAATATCCTCAAAGTCTCACGTGGGATGGGTAGGGTTCTTTGTGATTGACCTCTGGGAACACGGGTAGATATGAATGGTGCTTGCTTTCTGTCTAAATCACAAGCACTACCGCAATTCATGCAAGAGGGTCCGGGTTCTAGTTGGGTACATGTAGTCCTCGAGACTACTGTGGGTTTGGTTCATCACCTGGTTTCGAGTCTTGATGGGCTTTCTGATGGAACTGGCTTTCGGTAGAAGAACTGGGTATGCTAACGATTTCGTCCTCGGGCGGATTCTAACTAGTTTCCGCTTGTTTGGTCTCTAAAGACACAATCATAGCCTAGCACGCGCTTCTAGCATGTTAATACACAAACAAGTTCCACATAGAAAGCAAAGACTCAAAAATGACCCACTAAAACAAGACTCAAACCCAAGAAATTGGTTATTTGTGTTGTAGAGCCCACCGAAAGGTTAATCCCAAATTTCAAAAGGTGTAGGTTTGATTGTTGCACGGCCAGAGGTTGGGTTGAGAAATATATAGCCTGATTGTTGTGGTGTTGGGCTCGGTTTGTGCAAGCCCGAAGTGGGTTGATAATGCACGACCCGGAATTGAAGTGAGCCCGAGTAGTTGGGTTTTTGTTTTTGCGAGGCTTACGGCCCGGGTTTGTGGGTGAGGTTTAGTGGAATGCAAGCCCAAAAATGGGTTTTAGCTTAGGCAGCCCGGGTTACGTAAACGGCTCAGCGGTATGGGCGAGGCAATGGTGAGGAAGATTGCGAGCCGATTGATTTCGACAGCGTTTATGTTGGTGCTAGGTTGGCAAACTCGGCCAGCTGGTCGTGTGCACGACACTGGGTAGGTGGTCACGGCTCGGTTAGTGATTACACGGCTTGTTGGTCTTGCACAAATCGAGATGGAGCAAGGAGAGCACGGCTTGAGTACAGCTAGGCTCGAGCAATCACCAATGAGTAACAGACACGAAGCACGAGGCAAAGAAGAAAATTTTTGTGATTTGTGCACAGAGGTAGAGGTTGTGCTCACTCAATGGTGCGAGTATTGTGCGGGGTTTGTGTGTTTGAAAAACAATCTAACTGCTAATCACAAATCTACTACTCAACAACTCAATCATTTGTCACAAGATCACACAGATTGCACAAAAATGAAGCTAACGGTTCATGTCAGCTTAGGTCGATTGACCTCGGTTGTTAGGGATCAAAATCACAAGGTGCAGAGTCTTAGCAGAATATAAAACTTCACAGCATGCTCAGGGATCAACACGAGGTTATATGACTCCAATGCTCACAACTTCAGGGTGTCATGGTCTGTCCACACTTGGTTTTCCAAGGGGTAGCTGGCTCACCTGAGTTTGTTGCATCAACTCACTCAGATACCAACACTCTGAGTTGATGTCAAACTTCGAGGCTCGGGAGTTTATTGCGAGAACACACAAGGCAATACGAGGCTAAGCTCAAGCTATGCACTACGAGGGCTTGGTGGTGGTATATGGTTCACTATCACGCCTAACAAAATGCTTGGGATGTTGGTGCAACATCATGTACGTATCATGCTCGCACAGTTTAGCATGCTAAACAAATAAGCATATCATGATCTTCTTCATTCATCTACGTTAGAGATACATTACCACAAGGCAATACCGGGCTTTAGGCACTCCACTCGGCTTTGCCTGCACCGCCCACAAAGACCACCAAGAGGAAAATCTCACCACAAGGTTACACCATCAAAGCACGTAGCAAAGCAGTTACGGCAGAGCTCAGACAGCGCCTGAGCTGCAAATTAGCCACAAGATAATAATAAAACATCACAGATAAACGCCAAGCTACAAATGCAAACAATGATGGTAAATAAGGAAGTTTTAACACAAATGTACAAGAGATAACTCGAATCAAATAATAAAGCAACAAATAAAAAAAGACACTATGTTCCACTTACGGCGCCAAAAACTTGATAGGTGCTTTAAAGAGCTTTTCCTATGTCTTAATCGCAAGTCTGTGAGCCTTGAAGCGTTGGCAAGCACGGGTCTTTCACAGGAACTAGAGGATGCTAGGTTATTTCTAAGCTTCTCGATTGAATTACGCGGTGACGTGGGCGGAGATACAAAGGCTTTTGTTTAAAGTCTTTACGATCGAGATAAGTTTTGACAAATAAGGCAATATGAAATTCAAGTTATGAGTATGAAGGATACTAGATTGCCCAATCTGCAGTTCCAAGTTATGTGTGTCAACTAGATGAAGTGTTCTTAATCTAATGATAGATAAGGATAATGTGTCAAGACTATCTCTTATCTAAGGAGTTTCACCAATATGATAATACAATCAACAACTAGGAGTACAAGCGCAGCACTAATTTTCTAAGTTAAGCACAATTAGTCAAGGGTTTGCAACTATCTCTAGCAAGAGTCAAGAATCAACACGGTTTAATCCTAGCTACAATAAATACATGATATTCAACTGTAGAAACTAAAGTATCAAGTGCAAGAATTGCAACTATCTCAAGAATTAAGCATTCAAGAAACAATCTCAACATAGTTGATCAACAAAACAAGAATTAGGCTTCATGTAAATCTAAGCAAATGGAATTATTACATGGTGAACATAAAACAGATTAATGAAGTTATAAAACTAAACATGAACCTAAAACTTAACTCTAAACTAATAGTTTCTCTTACATCAAAAAAACCAATTTATAACTCACAAAAACAATCCTCCCTAACTACTACACTCGACCCAAACCTGTATTTCTCTTCACTTAGCTCTTCTCTCGTCTCCTAATCACATGCGGGGGTTGTTGGATAAACCTAATCCCAACTGCCTCAACCCTAGCTTCTAGGGTTGGAGAAGTAAAGGTGGAGACAGTGCGAACTTAAAGGAGTGACTGCGAGAGCTGCGGGTGGCTGTCGAGCAAAGGTGATGATGGAGATGGTGATGGCCTAGAGTGAAAAGTGTGGGTGAAGGTGAAGGTAAGGCATGGGGTTTTCTAGAGAAATCGTGGAGAAGAAGAGAAAGATGGGAGTGAAAATGGGCTTTCGCCGAGTGGTATAGGTGTAGGGGTTTCGGGTGTTAACGCTACGCAAGAAATGACGAAGAGCATCAGCGGCGTTGGATACGACAAGATGAGATCTCGGTGAGGAGACTTGGGTGATCGGTGCTGGAGCGGAGACATCAGGGTCGGTCAGAGGAGGCAGCGGGCGTAGGATGCGGCAAGATGAGATCTCAGCGGCTTGGGGTCGGGCTCGGATCCGGGTCGCAGGTCGGGTCTAGCTCAAGCCCATGTCTTGTAGATGAGTTACTTTACTTATTGGGTCGCAACTGGTTGTTACTTACACAAGCTTTGACTACACTCCATAGATATAGCTCCACTCCTTCTCTTTTGGCTCTCGATTCTAAAGGCTTTATTTATTACTGGCAAGCAAAGGCCAATGGTCGACCATGCGGGGTCGGAAGTGTGTATTCCATACCGCAGGGGTGATGGAATTGATGCGGGGTCATCCAATCATGCTTGTGGAGTTGGATGGTGCGATCGAATCATATCCGGACTGATATGGTCGGTCTTAGGATGCTTAATCGGAGCTAGTATAACACACGAGAGGGGCTCAATCGGGCTAGTATAACACACCGAGAGGGCTCGGGCTAGTATAACACACCGAGAATCAGCACGCACGGGTATTTCGTACATGGTTTCATTATAGTGCTTGGAGGTTCGTGTTACTATGTAAGAGTAACACTCAGTCGTCATGCCACACTGATAATGAGTACTGGAAATACAAGGTTGATGTGAAATTCATAGGAAGGGATTGTTGCTACATGTTCCAACCTAGAGGAATTTCGTGTATTCACAGAATGGGATTGTTGCTACATGCTCCATTCTTGGTGAATTAAGTGAGGGAGTATCCAACACTTTATAAATGGCTTTATCTTTTACAAGATGTCAGCGCATGAGTTTTCCGGTTATTTACAAATTTAACCTTAAACGAAAATCCACCATCAACATTAAGTCCCCTGCCTAGCACATAATGGTTACACTATTGTGTGGTAGGCATGAGATGGTGACATACAGAAATGACCAAGCTAGAGTGAATACATATTTTACCGGATAGTTTCACATTGTCAGGCGTTTCCCTGGAACTGGTTGGTCTTGATTAAGGATGCGAAGGAAGCAGGACTTGATCCGGTGAGTCGCTTTGGTTCCTCTTGTACATGTATGAGCTCGACCGCCCCTTCAGGTGTACTTCCTTAGTTATACGGCTTTCCTCGGGTATATTTGATAAGCCTCGTCGATTGCTATCCCGAATTAGTAGCCTTCATAGGTGGTAAGTAGAGACTTCTTTTCCTTAAGGATTCTCGTCGACTTGTGAGATTATAAAGAATCATCTCAACGTGGTCGTTTATTCTATATCCTGTATCTCTAAGTGCTTTGCTCGATTTTTCGATTAATCGATCAATTGACTTTTTTTTTTTTGCGTGTGCATAACCTCCTCTCCTTTGTAGTTTGTCATGGAAGCGGTGGACAATCATTCTGCTGCTTCCCCAGAAAGAAGTTTTGAAGTTGACAAGCCCGAAAGCCATGCACACGAAGAAGTAATGGCTAAGATCGATCTCCCACTTCGCGAAGTCGGCCGCTATCGGGGATGTCTATCTCATATCTTCGCATTGTCGGAGGAGCGTATTTGTGCACTTTCAGTTTGCAATTGACATGGAGGAACGGTGGAGGCGCGAGAAGCGTTGCAGGCGCTAGTAAGCGCAAGGGCGGAGATTTGCGCGCGGTTGAAGAGGCGGAGAGTCGAGCATAAGCGACCACCGAATGAAGACAAGTGTGATTACCCGATCCAGACGGCGTGATAATCCCTTGATCCCGATACGAGACGAACCTGAACATTCGAAAGCAATTTGCGTGGCCCCTGGTGTTGCTATGCCCTTTGATGCTCCTGGCGATGATGTTGGGATGGAGTGCGGCTGCTGCTGCTGCTGGGGATGCCCGATCGAGGTTGAGGGAGATCCGGAGGAGGTGCATCGACGGGTGATGGAGAAGAAACCAACGGTGGTGTTGGCGAGGCCGGCTCTCTTGATGATTAAAACCTCTTTTATTTTGTTTTTCTTTCCAAGTATATTCTGCATGCTTGAACATCTTCCTTGTACTCAGTGGCGGCTGAGTTCAAGTTTTTTTTTTCCCTTTGATTATTTGAATAAAGTTTTCCTTTACAATCCTTTGCCAAGACTGCAACCGAACCTTCTCAGGCGCAAGGAGCGCCTTCACATGTAATCCTTAGTAATAAAAGAAGTTATACTATAATGGAATATCCACGGACCTGTGATGCAATATCTTCCACGGCTTTCTTTGGGCGAGATGGCTCAAATCATTTTTCCGCACACGTTCGTTTCCTTCTTACGTGAGATGTTTGCTTAGGGTTTCCTTTCTTACTCCAGTGGGTGATTTAATTTGACTCAGAATTTGTGTTTTTAGGAGTAAAGAGGTTCTCGAGATGAAAATAATGCTTCAATTGAAAATTGGAAATTGGAAATTGAAACCCTAACTATGAATACAAGTATTGCAATCATTTTACGGAGGAATTACAAATATGATATGGAATTGTAAAAGGAAATACTGCTCGGAAAAAATAGCACAGCGTTTTAAGGTGTACGGGATGCTGTGAAGTGGCAGCACAGCATCTTAAGTTCGGTGGGGTTTGAGCCATCGTGAGTGAATTGTTATGCCCTCCAGTTTATCAGCGTTGATGAGCTTGCAGTAGCCGCCTAAGATAACATCTGCTACCAGGTATGGTTCATCTTCTCTTTCGGTGGGTGAGTCAGGGGGAGTAGTCATCTTCACCGTCACACTTCCGACATTGAACGTAGTCATCTTTGTCACCAAGTCTCCAATTCCAAATGGGTTTGGCCGTGCAGATACTTGGACTTTAGCTTTGTCGTCTTTGACCAAAAGCAGCTTCCACGCTCTTGATAAAACGCTTGAAAAGGCGGCCTCCCATTCACATCTCTTAGCCGGGGTTGGTTTGTTGATTGGAGTCAGTCCCCAGGACTTGTCAGAATGAGGGGCAGTAGGTTGCAAGGAGAGTTGCGTGATGAGACTTACTTGAGATCAGAACTTTTCAATGTATGCGGACAGGCTCTCTCCTGGAAGTTGTGTCATGTTGGAAAGTTGCTGGTACGGCAGCGGACAGTCATCAGGTGGTCCAGCAGGCGTGTTGGAGACTCTTTCAGGTATCGAAACCGGTAGAGGAAAGACTTCCAGTATGGCTTTGTTGTCATGCATCCAAGAGCGCCCTAGGATCATGTCGTAGTTGGGATGATCTTTGACTATGTAGAACTTTGCTTGCGTCGAGGCATCACCCAATTTGACTTCAAGATCAATGTATCCATATGCATCTCTAAGCTCTCCTGCTGAATCCCTGACCACAGTTGGATGACGAGTAGCTTCTTGCTTTGAGATCTTTGCCGCTCTCAAGGTCTTGACAATAATGATGTTAAATTCTGAAGCCGTATCGATCAACGCGTTATCAAACTCAACGTTTCAAAAGCGAGTGGCCGGTTAGGAGTCCCCAGTTTCCATTGCTCATGTCTTTCAGGAAAGACTGGGGTTCCTGGACTGCTACTGGATGCAAACGCCTCCCTGACACAACGTGGTTGAGGGCCGTAAATATGTCTTGACGCTGCCCTTTGGAGAAGTACAAGATTTCACATATGCGCTCCATCATAGATTGTACGGTCTTGCGAACAGAGTCCCCAGAAATCATGCAGTTCCTGATAGGTAGAGGATCTTTATGAACACCTTCATTTCCAAGCTGGAGTTCCCCTGTCTCTACCTTTTCCCTGAATATTTGTTTCAACCTGTTGCAATCTTTGGTTGGATGATGGACGAACCTGTGGTAGCATACAAGATGTCTGGGATCTTCCATCTCTTCCTCGGTCGGAGGGACGCTTTGATAGAAGGGCAGCTTTATGGCGTCGTCTTGGATCCACGCTTCCAGAGCTCTATCACTTCATTCATGGGAAAAGGAAAACCTGTGTCTTTGGCGTTTTTTAGGAGTTTTTGTCTGTTCCTTTTCGAGACGAAGTCTTGTGTCCGGGGATGCTCGCTTGGTTTGTGGCTCTGTCACTTTGAAGCTTTCCTTTTCTCTCCTCCGCCCACCAAGCTTACGGAAGGACCGGTGTTGTATTGCTTGTTCGTGAGACGCTTTGCTTCCTCGACTTTCACGGGAATCTTCACTCCGAACAACTCAGGTTCTTTCTAGCAGTCACGTGCGGTTGGGCTTGAGCGTTTTGCGGCTTTCGTGGAGTTGAGAACGTTTGAAAGCCCAGATTCTCTAACAGAGCGCGGTATATGGGTATCATCCCATTGATGCATGATTCCACCAATTGCCGCTCGGTGACATTTGGGTCGTGACAATCCGGTGCTTGGACGAATCTTTTAACAAAGTCGTTGGGATGCTCATTGTTCCATTTGGAGAATTCTTCCCAGTGCGAAAACGTGATTTGTTCGGACACGAAGAAATACTTCTGTAGAAAGCACTTTGACCATCTCGCTCCAATTGGATATGTTGTTAGGCGCAATGTTATTGTACCAGTGTATGCTCTCCCAGTAAGTGATTTTGAGAATTCTTTTAGGCGTAAAACATGATTGTATTCATGTTCCCCAAGGCTTCAAGAATCGAGAAATGTGTTCACGAGCATTACCGGTTCCGTCATAGAGGGAGAAGCTGGGAGAGGTGTAACCTCTTGGAAGAGGGATTATTTGCATATCTTGAGGGTATGGCGGTTGGTGTTGGTGCGCATCGTTGATTTCCTTTGCTTCGGCTCTGGAGGAGTCGTTCCGGATCCTCACGTGTGATGAAGTTGGGTGGCTGGTCCCTTTCTCTCGAGCATTCGGGAGCGGCCACGAACTCCTCACTCATGTGGGTCCGAGTGGAAACGCTTGCTCGGGTGAATTGAAGGCATCTCTTGTTGTCTCAAAGATCGACATGAATCCTGCGGCAATCGTTCGGTCAAGGTCTTGAGGAAAGTGAGTACCTCTTTACGGGTTGCGGCCATGTCTGTTTGAGTCTGGCAAGAACTTCATGTTTCTCCATCAAGTCCGAAATGGTAATGGACGGTGGTCCTCCTCTTGCGCCTCCGGCTCCTCGTCCCGATGGGGAGTGAAAGTTCTTTGCTCTGGTGACTACTAGGGCGTTACACTTGAGGAGATGCTTAGGGATTTGCGGCTGCTCTGGCTGCAGTGATGGGAGGCGTTACACCTCTGGAATGTCTCCTGCTCCGCTAGTGTTGGTGATAGAAGTAGACAGCTCCACGAGATGTGTTGACCACGGTAGCTCCGATTGTGGTACTTCAACACGTGATTGTTATCCACACCGGCTCCATCAAATTGATTCTTTGACCCGGACCTTAATTCCACCATAATGAATTTTTGATTGAATTGATTCTAAGATCTACCCTTTTGAACTGACGAAATTGAATTTCGGAGAAATTGACTTTACGGACCGAGAGATTAATCTCCCACTGTGGTCTCCAATTGTTGATGGGTGAAAACTACTCCTGCAGAATTTGGTAATTTGGGGTGTGGATGAGGAATGAATCTAAACCTTCAACAAATGCACTGCGCGGTGAGTGCTTGTAGATTCGAGAGATCAATATGCTGTGCAAGTCCGCCTAAACCAAGAAATGGCCGTTCCAGGACTTGTTTTGTCACAAAGTGAAGGAGATGGGGTTGATCTTAGGGAGGGGAAGCGAAGAAGGTGTTGAGATTGTGAAGGTGTTGGCTTGCTTATAACTTGTATGAGAAGATGAGCAAGCTTACAGAAGATGCAAGCGAGGCTCTGGGTGTTTGAATACGGTTTTGTATTAACACTTGGTTTTACGTAAATGCGAACTTGTGTTGTTCTGTCTCTTCTTTGAAATAGGGCGGAGAACCTATTTATACAAGTCATTGAGCCTCACTCACGTTTCTCGTGGGAAGTGGAGGTAGTGGAATGATGGAGTAGTGGAGTTGTGCGTTGGTGATACACGACCGAGTCTTGCCCACTTCTCCGTTCATCTCTAACCGTCCATGACTTCCCCGACACGTTCTTGTGATGGCGCGTTACCTGTGCCACGCGCTGTAAACCGCCAGACCAATACCCCGGTATGTATCCCCCGATTTGTGACATGATTGATGTACGGAATGTGTGGATCGTGGATCCACGAAAGATAGCATGTGATCTTTGAATTGAATAACTGTATTATTCGGGAAGTCGATACTTGTGAAGTATCGTGTGTATTTTATGCAGTGCGCATTGTGGTGTGGTAAGGTGATGGGTAATGACGCCATCCGCCAATTGACTCTGACCAGGTTGTATAACAAAAGTTTGGTAAAGTTGGACGGATAAGATGAGCTTTGAGACACTCATCTGCGGCCCGTTAATGAATATTAGGGTTTTTTGAAGAGGTGCGCAAGCATCACTCTCGACTTGGTCAAAACCAAGTATGGGAAGGATTTTGAGAGGACCGACCATACATGCGTGTTGACGGAATGATGGTGTAGGCGCCCGTATTCCGTTCCCTCATGAAAGCGCGATCTGGGCCACTCAATTTGGCCGGCAAAGAGGAGTGGTCGAGATTGATTTTGAGATAAGTTTGATACGCAAGAAGCCGCGCGCCACACTCTTTTCCAGTAGCGTTTTCCAAGACGACCTAACTTGGTCGGTCTTGGCCACTGGTTTTGACGTGAAGATGGTAGGCTGATGTTCACGCCTATATCGACTATCCCATGAAAACGTGATCTAAGCCACTCAATTCGTCCGGTGAAGTTGAGCGGTCGAGATCAATTTGCAATTTGGGAAGTGTAACCACGCATGTTTGGGCGGGCGTTTTGGATTAGCCGGGCATGATATGCCTTGGCCGGTGCATGAGGGGTAGATGGGCCCACGGTGGTCATCTTTGGTATGACCAGGACCTGCTCGATCCGATCGTGACCCTCCATTCGTGCCGGAGAAGATGGACGCGCGTGATGGCTTGAACCCTAATTTTGGCTTTCAAAGCCGTGCGACCATGCTCTTTCGGGCGGACAATGTGTTGTAACCAACCATGGTTGGTTTTGACCGATTGGTCAAGTGTGTAGGCGGTCACATGGTGATTGTGTCGACATGCTCGGGCCCTTTGAGTCTACATCTACACCCTCCATCTATACGAAGATGGATGGTTGAGACCGTTTTGCGACACATGTAATATGCCGCAAACCCTAATTTAGGGTTTTCCGTCCATAATGCTTGGTATGGACGGTTTCTTGGCAAGCAAAGGCCAATGGTCGACCATGCGGGGTCGGCCGTGTGTATTCCATACCGCTTGGGGGTGATGGAATTGATCCGGGGTCATCCAATCATGCTTGTGGAGTTGGATGATCGCGATCGAGATCATATTCGGACTGATATGGTCGGTCTTAGGATGCTCAATCGGGCTAGTATAACACACCAAGAGGGGCTCAATCGGGCTATTATAACACACCGAGAGGGCTCGGGCTAGTATAACACACCGAGAATCAACCTGTACGGGTATTTCGTACATGGTTTCATTATAGTGCTTGGAGGTTCGTGTTACTCTGTAAGAGTAACACTCAATCGTCATGCCACACTGATAATGAGTACTGGAAATACAAGGTTGATGTGAAATTCATAGGAAGCGATTGTTGCTACATGTTCCAACCTAGAGGAATTTCGTGTATTCACAGAATGGGATTGTTGCTACATGCTCCATTCTTGGTGAATTAAGTGAGGGAGTATCCAACACTTTATAAATGGCTTTATCTTTTACAAGATGTCAGCGCATGAGTTTTCCGGTTATTTACAAATTTAACCTTAAACGAAAATCCACCATCAACAAACTCGTACGATAGAAAATGGCAAGATCAGATCGCTCAACTACAAGAAAAGTAGTTTCGTCTGGCTTCACAATCCCAATGAAGTCTTTCAGTCGTTAACCTACAGGGTCTCGAGAAGAAACCTAAGGTTAAAGGAGAATCGACTCTATCAAAACCAACTAGTATCACACAGGAGGTGTGGGTTTTTCCAGATGCTAGAGTTCCCCTTATATAGTTTTCAAATTAGGGTTTGCAATCTAAGTTACCTTGGTAACAAAGCATTCAATACTCACCGTTAGATGAAAACCTGATTCAACCAAGCTAATATCTTTCAACCGTTAGATCGAAACTTAGCTTGTCACACACAAATGAAATGTATTCATTTAGGTTTGAGTAACTGTACCTAAACGTGTACACTTAGTTGGTTCACAAATAGTTAACCAATGGTTAGCCATATGAGTACTTTCATATTAACCATATTCATCTTTCTCATAACTAGTTCAAATGACTCATAAGAACTAGTTCAAGAGTTGTTCAATTGCTTAGGTCTTTATTCATAGACACAATTGAAGCAAAATCGGTTTGATCCACTTGAATCAATTCATGAAAAATATATCCACGGTTTGCAAAGATTGCATTCCTTATGATTTATTATTTTAAGCTCATGAACTACCGATTTGAGAAATAACCAGCTTGGGTATGTGTACCTTAGCTACCGGATTTGAGTTTACAAACTCAGCAGAAATTTTCGGTTCGAAAACTTCCGTAGGTACGCGTACGGGTATGCGTACATAAGGTGACTGGTTTACTAGTTTGCAAACTTACAAACTCTAGCAGAAATTTTCGGTATGAAAACTTCCGTGGGTATGCGTACGGGTACGCGTACTCAACCTGTCTCCTTCACCAATACCTCATGCACACATATGCATGCACTTGGTTTCCGGCACATGGATTTATACACTAATGTGCGAACACACTATATATGCTTATATCCATAGTTGGTAATCTCAACTCTACATTTCAATCATTGAAACATTCTTCTATAATGTTATAACAATCATTATTCACGACTATCGTCATCAAAGCTATTTTCAAGATTGAAACGTCATCATGACTTTCGTCACGAGTAAAGATGAAAATGGTTAAAGCGAAAGCTCACCAACACATATTTCGAGCAAAAGATAGGCGAGTAAACTCGGCTCGAAATAACAAATGTGTATGTATGAAAACTATCATACTTATACGACTATTGTCTCAAGAGTAGGAGATAGAGTATACTTTTGAGTGATAGATGAGTTCAAGTCTCCACATACCTTTTTGTCGGATGAAGTTCCACTTGTTCCTCGAGTAGTTCTTCGTCTTCGTAAGATGATCGTCATGGAGTATGGAGCTCAACTACACTTAACTATCCTAGACCGAGACTTAGTCATAAGTAAACTAGAAATCAAGACTTATAGTTTTGATCACTAATATTGACAAACATGCTTGAGATAGCAACGCATGCGAGTTCGACCGAGCAATGCTCTAACAGTTTGAAGGATCAGATTTGAAGTCAAGATTATTTTGGAAGATGTTTTTTTTAGGAACATTAGTATTTATATAAGAGAAGACAATGGAGAAGAAAGACTACTACAATGTAATGATCAGAGTTAAATATACGCAATGTAGAGGATTTTTATACCAAATGAAAGATATTATATCCACTAAACAAACATCAAATAGAAGAAATGGCAAAAATAAGACCTTATAATAAGACCTTAACAAGAGGCAACAAGATCAAAAACCTCCAATAAAGAGGCTAGGCATCCGATGGTGGCGTGCACCCTAATTCGCATAAATGCAAGAGGCAAAATAGATAAAACCTAACGCGCGTCACCATTGGGGAAAACCTGGTAATGCATGGCTCAGGGGAAAGCTATACCGCCCTGGAACCTGAGTCATGAAGATTTGGGGCGAAACGAAAGCCTATCCAGGAGAGACTCCTGGGCCCAAAAGGCTCAGGGCAATAAGTTTTCTCTTAAGGAGTGTAGAAACTCGATCACGGCGCCGCGGTACAGGTTGAGCTAAGGATGCCTAGGGCGTCTGGAGTGTTCCTAGCCGTCCTTAGCAAGTCTTGACTATGATACACTCGGTCCTCAAGAAACCCCAATTAGGGTGTGGTCTTGTAACCATAAGCCATATCGGTGGAGGGATAAGAGGCCACGAAAACAACTGATTGTTGGTATCACTGGATGGGAGGAGCCCACCCTAACCCGGTAGGGGTAAGCTTCCTTTAAAGGGCAGTCAGGGGGAATATAAAGGACGTCACCCTCCACTAGGGAGTTGAATTGTGTCAAAGATGACAATGTCATGGGGCTATTATTCACGGGAGTACCTAGGCTTATCGCATTGTCGCATAAAATATCCTGCAGAGGCAATAATACGAAAGATGATAAGGCGAGATCAATGGATCATTACTTGAAAGAGTAATGATCACCTGCGATTTCGCCGCCCTACCATAAATAATACCCTGGGGCAAGCATAAGACCTATTCAACAGGGGGAGGCTACATAAGACCTCCATCTAGGGAGGCATAATAAGACCTCACAAGAAACCCTATTTAGACCCATAAATCTCTTAATATGGTTATTTTGCAGATGCGATACACACAAAATGAAAACAACAACTCCATGGATTATACAAACATATGCGAAAGTATCCTAGAAAACATTGAATTCGAGAAGATACAAGCGGGTAAATAACACAACAGAGGCAGATAAGAACTTAACCTAATTCTTAGAATAAAAGGGCGGTAATTACGCCTAGTTAACAACATAGATAAGATCGCCTTATATGGGCATATCTATATAATTTCCTACAATAAAGGCGAAGAACAGAGGCAAGTATGGGAATACAAAACTAAAAAGAAAGTGTTATTCGCCTTTATAGAATGAAATTACGAAAACATAATTGTAGTGCCTTGATTAACAGCACAAAAATATACTGACATAAAACGATAAAATAGAATAGTGTTTTGTTTCCACTTACAATCAAGTGCAGGGAAAGGGCATTTACAGCCCGAAGATTGAAAGAAAAGAGGAGTATTCATAAAAGGCAATATCCCTTAAAGGAGGAAGATAAAGCATTACATGTACAAAGCGGAAAGAAAGAAGGAGAATAAAACAAAATGGAGAAGATTATCTACACATTCGAATGAATTCGCATTACTTATTAACTGAACCTCCCTCAGTTCTTTCCTCAGAGATTTCTTCATCGCCTTTATTAGATGCGCCTCCTGTCTCCAGACCTTGTTCCTCCTGGTGTTCCCCATTTTTCTTCTTCTCTTTCATCTTCTCTTTCCTTGTCTGGGTGTTCTTCAGTTTCTTCAAATTCCTCACCTTCTTCAGATTCTTCATCACTGTTAGAGATATACACTTCTTCTTTGAGAGGAGGTACTTCGGGGAAGTTAAACTTGATAAAAGGATGCCCATAACGAACACATATTGCATCAGCATTCGCTTTCACTTGCTCGTTCCGTTTGGCCAATGCATTCTTCTTAGTATTAGAAACATCAATCTCCAACTTTTCCTTGAGCCTAAGGTACTTAGAGTTCCTAGCAGAAAGCTTCGACTTCGCAGAAGAAAGGTCCGACTTCACGGACTCCAACTCCTTAGAAATATTGTCAATTTGTTCAAGATGGGTCTTCTCATTGGTTGTAAAACAAAACAAAATGGTCAGTATCGCGCATACACAAACCAATAAGGAAGCCTATATCAAATAGTTAAATCCGCCATTTAAAACAACCTTCTTTCCTAGAAATAATCGCCTTAACTATTTCAGCATGATCCAATTATATACTATCGCGTGTGGCCAACTCTAACCTAGCATTCTCGATAACACTCAAAGCCCACTCAAAGTCATCATCACTCTCAATACGTAGCCAAGAGTGAATCATGTTTTCTCGTGAAATCAAAGCCCCATTATCCTTCAAAACTTGATCCCTCTCTGTCGTGGCGAGAAGAACTGTCTCTTGGAATTGCTTCAAGGCCTTAGCACCCCTCTTAATAACATCATCTTTCTCATCGGATAAATCATCCCTCTTCTTTCTCAAGATTTTAATTTCCTCTATATGTCTGCGAAGGCGATTCTGGGAATTATTATTGACAATTAACATAGCCCTATGATCAAATTTTAGTTTCTCGTATTTCGGCTTGAGTTCATCCAGATCGTAGAACTCTAAATCCTCAACAGAAGGATCCAAAGTAGAAATTGAGTTGTTCTAAAAGAACAGAGTCTTTGACAGGGCGGTCGATGGCTTCGTTGGTCAGATTGTAAACCTCTGAAAACACGAACTATTCAATAAAGATATAGCACATCACGGTGTTGATACATGAAAATTATCGCCCCTTAGTAGGGCTAGGGAGCCCCTAAAGGGGAGGCAAACCCAACACAAAACACGGGGACTTAGGGACTAAATAACCTGGCTTGATTGGGGTATACTCAAACTAATTGGGGTATACCCAATTTTAAAGGGACATTTTTTGTGGGTTTTATGGGGAGTCCTAATGGGTAAGTTACAAAACTACCCTTTTCCTTTAAAAACCTATTACCCTAAATCAGTTTTAATCTTTTCATTTCATCTTCTTCTTCTCCTCCACAACCCTACCAGCTTCATCACCCCCACCACCACCAAAACTCGTCGATTCGAAAACTCCGATTAATCTTCATCAATGGATCCACCACTGAAGAAGGCAACTCGTATGAAAGAAACTAATCGAAAACCCAATGAATATAACCCTGGAATTGCAAGTTTGGTTGCTAAGAAAGTGAAGAAAAAAACGGTTGAAGAAGAAGAAATTGAACCCATTTGAAACACGTGAAATGGTGCGCTTAAGAAAGTAAGGGCTTGTTTAAACTCACTCTAGTACTTCGATTTCATGTTTGCATGTCAAATTAGGTCGAGAAAATTCGAATTTGTGAATTGGTAGTTGCGACGCCGAAAGGTTTTTTTGTTATCGACCTTTTCGGGTTTTCATAGTTAGGGTTTGGCCGGGAGGGTATAAGGTTGAAGAACTTGCCGGCTGTATAGTTTCTGTAACTGCTACTAGCAGGGGCGGCAAGTTATTCATCTGTATACCATTCCGGCGTCTTTTTTTTTTAAATGAAGCCGGCATCTTATTATTGTTTACCCTTCCTAGGCTACTTGTTTAGAATGTTTCCGATGCCTAGAATTTTTAATGCTGGAAGGGTATTTATATAAAACCATTAGGTTGTTTGTCGGTGACGTGATGTGTGGGAAATGGACCTTTCAGAGCCGAGTTTAGTGAAAAATCCTATATTTTTTTTGTGAGTAGGAAGGCTATTTTGATGATACACTACCGGCTTTGGCTTAGATAGTCGGCGTGTTCTTCATCCGAGGACCATTCCGGCGGATATCTGGTTGGCAGCTTATTCAAAGTTGACCTGCCGTGGCGGAAGAGCGATCGGCGACTTATTCAAAGTTGACCATTCGGCGGATATCCTGGTCGTGACTTATTCAAACCACGACCTTGCTTAGGCCTTATGCATTTTCAAAACCAAAATTTTTGGATCGAAATCGAACTCATAAGACGGATCAAAAGGTTAATCTACTGAATTCATAATTTGAAAATTTTAATCTAAACTCAATTAATTAACCTAATCAGAATTTTAATGTTAATTAACCAAGGGCATATTAGCCATTTAGAAAAAACAAGGTTAAGGGGTGGCTTGGTTTTCCTTCAAAATGATCCGATTTTGTCTTATTGGGTATACCCCAATCAAGCCAGGCTAAATAAGACTAGCTCTGATTCGAAATAACCTGAGATTTCCAGTGTTCAAATAAGACTAGCTCTGATTCGAAGAGGAAGACATCCATCATCAACAACTAAATCAGGGGATTCACCAACAACAACAACAAAAAACGATTGAACAGATAAGTAATCTATTTGATTATCATGCACTGTAAGTACTAATTGATCGTTTGACTTCAAAATCGAAATTTAAAAGAAACACTTTATGGTTTTCATGAAATCGAACTCGATACCCCCTTTCGCTAATACCATCTGATTTATGATTCGAGAACCGATTTATATTATCTCGACTTTTTTCTTCAAAATCTCGGAATCTTACGTATATCTTGCGATCTTTAAAAATCTGAATCGTATTCTGAACTTTGGTACTTTTCCAGTAATTTTGATTTTGACTTGCTTACTTTTCATCTAACCTGCACTTATAGCTGTGTTTGGAAGTCTACAATGACTTGAAATTGTCCTACTTCTTAATCGCAAGGGAGCAATAAGAATTTCAACAGCCAATTGATCATAAACCTGGTTTCCTATTTTCAGAATCAATTCCAAGGGTCCGATTGAATGGAATCGAGTTGGTGACGAAGAGTCGAAGAAACCTATTTATTCTTGGCGAAATTTGGATTGTGTCTTGAGCTGAATTTCATTACACAATGTAAGGCTGCTGTGTCAAACTAAGCAGAGTTTATGAACAAGAAAAGAAGATTATGTGTGTTGGTGAAGTGTAGGATACAAATTAGGCTGATAAGCTATAAGAGGAGGCGCAATTATTGAAGGAGGTCGTCTCGTTATTACCAGAAGCACGCCCTGCAGATTAATACTCCAGTTGATAAAGCCACTACGAACGGCACCAAGCTTGTGGTAGCATTATACTGTTGGGTGGAGTTCCAGTCCACTCGATTGAAGGCTCGGCATGTTAAAATTCCAACTGAAATCGATTTGGTGGAGGCCTAGCAGTTGATGACAAATGAGAAGATCTCTGTATTGAGCAAGATATACTAGATCGTGAAGAGGAAGGTGCATCTCCGCAGGTGTTTGGCACCCAGTAGTCTGACTCCGAGAGAAGAAACGGAGGTGAAACGCAAGACTTGACTCCATCAATGCTGCTTAATTGTGCCACCGCCACCTCTCTTTTTCTCTCAGACCCTTAACGTAGCGTATCTCCAGCAGAAGGCGCTAGAACAGCCCTCTAGGCACCTGCCTCATATCACAAAAGGCTAAGTGTTATATTGTTTAACTCAACTGCATTTTCAAATGATAACTTGCACATGGTTTATCTCTTATAACTACTAGTTACCGTACTAGTTGGTAGCGAGGACGCTTAGCTGTATCCGCGTTTGACATTCCACTTCTTTGAGCAACTTTGCTGGGGCTCTAGCTAAGCATTAGCAATTTACCATGCCACGATTTGATTTGTTTTAGCTTGACACAGGTAGCTACCAAGAGTTGCTGAGAACTAAGTGTGCCGCTCGTAGAAGAGCGCTTCATCCCCAGCCGCCATGTATCTATGAACTAGTGCCACCCCCAATAAAACAGAAGCTAACCGCCATCTGTTCCACTGTGTTGCTGGTCTTGTTCCGATGAGCTGCTGGTTTTCCTCCAGGCGATGGTATCAACTGAGGAACTCTCAAATACCCATAGCGAGTTCTGAATCAATTGCCACATCTCAGACCTCATGCTTTTATATTAGAGAATCACCTAGCATGCGGCCCTTGCCAAACCAATTTTCCTTAAAACACTATCTTAATCCCGTATGTTTCATCGATGAAGCGATTAGTTGAGATGCGTTTTGTGTAAATCAGCAAGGTATGCACGTCTCTATAACTCACGCTTTAATTATTCAAGCTCTGAATGATCTTTCAAAATCGCCTAATACATGGCACTTATTTAATTTGGTTCTCCTTTAGCATTATCTTAACAACATGTACTGAATCGTGAATGTTTCTTTCATTCGTCAAATCTTTCCATCTAGCAAGCCATGTTGGATTACCCTACTTTAATTCGCATGTGTACCACTAAACTAATGCATCTTCTAGCACTAGAAATATGAGTTAATATTCAGCTTTAGTTCCATAACATGATTTTAAGATTGGATGATTTCGTAAAACTTTACTTTAATCCGAATTGGAAATTCTGAAACGAACTTGTTATATTTACCAGTGTTGATAGGCCTATATGCTATCCGATACCTACGCCTTTTTAATCATTTTTGCTATTTTTACATACGACTGCTTGAATTATTTGTGTCAGCGTTTGTCTCTCATCTAAGATATTTGTGGGAAACCTTTTGATCACTACGCATGTACATCTTCGTAATATGCAAGATTGATCTCACATTATGAATGCACTCGCCCCATCTCATTTATGTGGTATATTAAACCAAAAAGTGTCCGAGACAACACCTGTTCGTGTATTAACATGTTGCTTTATAACATCTTCATCTTCGGATTTTGTGTACACGCACGTTTTTTTTTTTTTTTTTTTTTTTTAAGTGTGTGTGTTGGGGGGGGGGGGGATTTTGTGTACACGCATGTTTTTTTTATTTTTTTTTAAAAAAGTGTGTGTTATTTTTTTTTTTTTTTTTTTTTTTTTTTTATTTTGCTTTATAACATCTTCATCTTCAACCATTCATCTGTAATGAATTTGCATGTCCATCTCATACATTCTAGTCAACTAAAAGCATGAAGTGTCTAAATTAAAGCCTACTAGAGTGGATATTTGCTCTTTACAATATATGTATGTAATCTAGTCGCATGTGTAGGCTGTTACTTTCTTCACAAATGCTACCACACGCCTTTACGAGATCTGCTTTCATGATGCCTTCACAAGTGTTTTTGTTTCACGCGTATGAATACTTGCAATTCATGAAATATGCATGTCATCTAGTCGCATGTGCAGGTTGTCACTTTATTTGTGCAAAGCATCAATATCATTTTTGAATATCATGGTCGGCTATGCTACAAAAAAAAAGAATCTAGTAAAGTGCTCTGGGCACCATGCTAGCAAGGGTCCATAGAGGCCGCTTGAACAAATACAAATCTACAAAAGGCTACGGGAATGCCAAAGGCGCCCAATTAGCTGACAAATCTACAAAAGGATGTGGGAATGCCAAAGGCGCCCAATTAGCTGACAAATCTACAAAAGGATGTGGGAATGCCAAAGGCGCCCAGTCAGCTGACAAATTTACAAAAGGCTACAGGAGTGCCAAAGGCGCCCAATAAGCTGACAAATTTACAAAAGGCTACGGGAATGCCAAAGGCGCCCACTTAGGTGACAAATCAACAAAAGGCTACGGGAATGCCAAAGGCACCCGGTTGGCTGACGATTATGCAAAAGGCCGCGAATTCCGATTGAGCCAGCATTACAGATTTAAAAAAAGGCGACGGGTTGATATACTCATCCGATCGGCCACATATCTACAAAAAACGATGGGTTTCTCCGCGCATCCGATCGGCCACAGATTTACAAGAAGGCGACGGGTTGCCCCGCGCATCCGATCAGCCACAGATTTACAAAAAGGCGACGGGTTGATATACTCATCCGATCGGCCATAGATCCACAAAAAGGCGACGGGTTGCTCCGCGCATCCGATCGGCCACAGATTTACAAGAAAGCGGACGGGTTGTTCCGCACATCCGATCGGCCACAAATTTACAAAAAAAAAAAGGGTGACGGGTTACCCCGCGCATCAACCATTCATCTGTTATGAATTTACACGTCCATCTCATACATTCTAGTCAACTAAAAGCATGAAGTGTCTAAATTGAAGCCTACTAGAGTGGATAATTGCTCTTTACAATATATGTATGTAATCTAGTCGCATGTGTAGGCTGTTACTTTCTTCACAAATGCTACCACGCGCCTATACGAGATCTGCTTTCATGATGCCTTCACAAATGCTACCACACGCCTTTACGAGATCTGCTTTCATGAGGACTTCACAAGTGATTTTGTGTACATGTTTTTTTTTTTTTTTTTTTTTTTTTTTTTGCTTTATAACATCTTCATCTTCAACCATTCATCTGTAATGAATTTACATGTCCATCTCATACATTCTAGTCAACTAAAAGCATGAAGTGTCTAAATTAAAGCCTACTAGAGTGGATATTTGCTCTTTACAATATATGTATGTAATCTAGTCGCATGTGTAGGCTGTTACTTTCTTCACAAATGCTACCACACGCCTTTACGAGATCTGCTTTCATGATGCCTTCACAAGTGTTTTTGTTTCACGCGTATGAATACTTGCAATTCATGAAATATGCATGTCATCTAGTCGCATGTGCAGGTTGTCACTTTATTTGTGCAAAGCATCAATATCATTTTTGAATATCATGGTCGGCTATGCTACAAAAAAAAAAAGAATCTAGTAAAGTGCTCTGGGCACCATGCTAGCAAGGGTCCATAGAGGCCGCTTGAACAAATACAAATCTACAAAAGGCTACGGGAATGCCAAAGGCGCCCAATTAGCTGACAAATCTACGAAAGGATGTGGGAATGCCAAAGGCGCCCAATTAGCTGACAAATCTACAAAAGGATGTGGGAATGACAAAGGCGCCCAGTCAGCTGACAAATTTACAAAAGGCTACAGGAGTGCCAAAGGCGCCCAATAAGCTGACAAATTTACAAAAGGCTACAGGAATGCCAAAGGCGCCCACTTAGGTGACAAATCAACAAAAGGCTACGGGAATGCCAAAGGCACCCGGTCGGATGACGATTATACAAAAGGCTACGGGAATGCCAAAGGCACCGGTTGGGCGACGATTATGCAAAAGGCCGCGAATTCCGATTGAGCCAGCATTACAGATTTAAAAAAAGGCGACGGGTTGATATACTCATCCGATCGGCCACATATCTACAAAAAAACGATGGGTTTCTCCGCGCATCCGATCGGCCACAGATTTACAAGAAGGCGACGGGTTGCCCCGCGCATCCGATCGGCCACAAATTTACAAAAAGGCGACGGGTTGATATACTCATCCGATCGGCCATAGATCTACAAAAAGGCGACGGGTTGCTCCGCGCATCCGATCGGCCACATATTTACAAGAAAGCGACGGGTTGTTCCGCACATCCGATCGGCCACAAATTTACAAAAAAAAAAAAAAGGGTGACGGGTTACACCGCGCATCAACCATTCATCTTTTATGAATTTACACGTCCATCTCATACATTCTAGTCAACTAAAAGCATGAAGTGTCTAAATTGAAGCCTACTAGAGTGGATAATTGCTCTTTACAATATATGTATGTAATCTAGTCGCATGTGTAGGCTGTTACTTTCTTCACAAATGCTACCACACGCCTATACGAGATCTGCTTTCATGATGCCTTCACAAGTGTTTTTGTTTCACGCGTATGAATACTTGCAATTCATGAAATATGAGATATGCTTTCATGATGCCTTCACAAATGCTACCACACGCCTTTACGAGATCTGCTTTCATGATGCCTTCACAAGTGATTTTGTGTACACGCATGTTTTTATTTATTTTTAAAAAAAAAGTGTGTGTTATGCACGTGTATTTTTTTTTTTTTTTTGCTTTATAACATCTTCATCTTCAACCATTCATCTGTAATGAATTTACATGTCCATCTCATACATTCTAGTCAACTAAAAGCATGAAGTGTCTAAATTAAAGCCTACTAGAGTGGATATTTGCTCTTTACAATATATGTATGTAATCTAGTCGCATGTGAAGGCTGTTACTTTCTTCACAAATGCTACCACACGCCTTTACGAGATCTGCTTTCATGATGCCTTCACAAGTGTTTTTGTTTCACGCGTATGAATACTTGCAATTCATGAAATATGCATGTCATCTAATCGCATGTGCAGGTTGTCACTTTATTTGTGCAAAGCATCAATATCATTTTGAATATCATGGTCGGCTATGCTACAAAAAAAAATATAGTAAAGTGCTCTGGGCACCATGCTAGCAAGGGTCCATAGAGGCCGCTTGAACAAATACAAATCTACAAAAGGCTACGGGAATGCCAAAGGCGCCCAATTAGCTGACAAATCTACAAAAGGATGTGGGAATGCCAAAGGCGCCCAATTAGCTGACAAATCTACAAAAGGATGTGGGAATGCCAAAGGCGCCCAGTTAGCTGACAAATTTACAAAAGGCTACGTGGAGTGCCAAAGGCGCCCAATGTCGACAAATTTACAAAAGGCTACGGGAATGCCAAAGGCGACCACTTAGGTGACAAATCAACAAAAGGCTACGGAATGCCAAAGGCACCCGGTCGGGCCGACGATTATACAAAGGCTACGGGAATGCCAAAGGCACCCGGTTGGCTGACGATGATACAAAAGGCCGCGAATTCCGATTGAGCCAGCATTACAGATTTAAAAAAAGGCGACGGGTTGATATACTCATCCAATCGGCCACATATCTACAAAAAAACGATGGGTTTCTCCGCGCATCCGATCGGCCACAGATTTACAAGAAGGCGACGGGTTGCCCCGCGCATCCGATCAGCCACAGATTTACAAAAAGGCGACGGGTTGGTATACTCATCCGATCGGCCACATATCTACAAAAAGGCGACGGGTTGCTCCGCGCATCCGATCGGCCACATATTTACAAGAAAGCGACGGGTTGTTCCGCACATCCGATCGGCCACAAATTTACAAAAAAAAAAGGGTGACGGGTTACACCGCGCATCAACCATTCATCTGTTATGAATTTACACGTCCATCTCATACATTCTAGTCAACTAAAAGCATGAAGTGTCTAAATTGAAGCCTACTAGAGTGGATAATTGATCTTTACAATATATGTATGTAATCTAGTCGCATGTGTAGGCTGTTACTTTCTTCACAAATGCTACCACACGCCTTTACGAGATCTGCTTTCATGATGCCTTCACAAGTGTTTTTGTTTCACGCGTATGAATACTTGCAATTCATGAAATATGAGATCTTCTTTCATGATGCCTTCACAAATGCTACCACACGCCTTTACGAGATCTGCTTTCATGATGCCTTCACAAGTGATTTTGTGTACACGCATGTTTTTCATTTATTTTTTTAAAAAAGTGTGTGTTATGCACGTTTTTTTTATTTTTTTTATTTTGCTTTATAACATCTTCATCTTCAACCATTCATCTGTAATGAATTTACATGTCCATCTCATACATTCTAGTCAACTAAAAGCATGAAGTGTCTAAATTAAAGCCTACTAGAGTGGATATTTGCTCTTTACAATATATGTATGTAATCTAGTCGCATGTGTAGGCTGTTACTTTCTTCACAAATGCTACCACACGCCTTTACGAGATCTGCTTTCATGATGCCTTCACAAGTGTTTTTGTTTCACGCGTATGAATACTTGCAATTCATGAAATATGCATGTCATCTAGTCGCATGTGCAGGTTGTCACTTTATTTGTGCAAAGCATCAATATCATTTTGAATATCATGGTCGGCTATGCTACAAAAAAAAAAAAATCTAGTAAAGTGCTCTGGGCACCATGCTAGCAAGGGTCCATAGAGGCCGCTTGAACAAATACAAATCTACAAAAGGATGTGGGAATGCCAATGGCGCCCAATTAGCTGACAAATCTACAAAAGGATTTGGGAATGCCAAAGGCGCCCAGTCAGCTGACAAATTTACAAAAGGCTACAGGAGTGCCAAAGGCGCCCAATAAGCTGACAAATTTACAAAAGGCTACAGGAATGCCAAAGGCGCCCACTTAGGTGACAAATCAACAAAAGGCTACGGGAATGCCAAAGGCACCCGGTCGGCTGACGATTATACAAAAGGCTACGGGAATGCCAAAGGCACCCGGTTGGCTGACGATTATGCAAAAGGCCGCGAATTCCGATTGAGCCAGCATTACAGATTTAAAAAAAGTCGACGGGTTGATATACTCATCCGATCGGCCACATATCTACAAAAAACGATGGGTTTCTCCGCGCATCCGATCGGCCACAGATTTACAAGAAGGCGACGGGTTGCCCCGCGCATCCGATCCGCCACTGATTTACAAAAGGCGACGGGTTGATATACTCATCCGATTGGCCACGATCTACAAAAGGCGACGAGGTTGCTCCGCGCATCCGATCGGCCACATATTTACAAGAAAGCGACGGGTTGTTCCGCACATCCGATCGGCCACAAATTTACAAAAAAAAAAAAGGGTGACGGGTTACCCCGCGCATCAACCATTCATCTGTTATGAATTTACACGTCCATCTCATACATTCTAGTCAACTAAAAGCATGAAGTGTCTAAATTGAAGCCTACTAGAGTGGATAATTGCTCTTTACAATATATGTATGTAATCTAGTCGCATGTGTAGGCTGTTACTTTCTTCACAAATGCTACCACGCGCCTATACGAGATCTGCTTTCATGATGCCTTCACAAGTGTTTTTGTTTCACGCGTATGAATACTTGCAATTCATGAAATATGAGATATGCTTTAATGATGCCTTCACAAATGCTACCACACGCCTTTACGAGATCTGCTTTCATGAGGACTTCACAAGTGATTTTGTGTACACGCATGTTTTTTTTTTTTTTTTTTTAAAAAAAGTGTGTTATGCATGTTTTTTTTTTTTTTTTTTTTTATTTTGCTTTATAACATCTTCATCTTCAACCATTCATCTGTAATGAATTTACATGTCCATCTCATACATTCTAGTCAACTAAAAGCATGAAGTGTCTAAATTAAAGCCTACTAGAGTGGATATTTGCTCTTTACAATATATGTATGTAATCTAGTCGCATGTGTAGGCTGTTACTTTCTTCACAAATGCTACCACACGCCTTTACGAGATCTGCTTACATGATGCCTTCAAAAGTGTTTTTGTTTCACGCGTATGAATACTTGCAATTCATGAAATATGCATGTCATCTAATCGCATGTGCAGGTTGTCACTTTATTTGTGCAAAGCATCAATATCATTTTGAATATCATGGTAGGCTATGCTACAAAAAAAAAATATAGTAAAGTGCTCTGGGCACCATGCTAGCAAGGGTCCATAGAGGCCGCTTGAACAAATACAAATCTACAAAAGGCTACGGGAATGCCAAAGGCGCCCAATTAGCTGACAAATCTACAAAAGGATGTGGGAATGCCAAAGGCGCCCAATTAGCTGACAAATCTACAAAAGGATGTGGGAATGCCTAAGGCGCCCAGTCAGCTGACAAATTTACAAAAGGCTACAGGAGTGCCAAAGGCGCCCAATAAGCTGACAAATTTACAAAAGGCTACAGGAATGCCAAAGGCGCCCACTTAGGTGACAAATCAACAAAAGGCTACGGGAATGCCAAAGGCACCCGGTCGGCTGACGATTATACAAAAGGCTACGGGAATGCCAAAGGCACCCGGTTGGCTGACGATTATGCAAAAGGCCGCGAATTCCGATTGAGCCAGCATTACAGATTTAAAAAAAGGCGACGGGTTGATATACTCATCCGATCGGCCACATATCTACAAAAAAACGATGGGTTTCTACGCGCATCCGATCGGCCACAGATTTACAAGAAGGCGACGGGTTGCCCCGCGCATCCGATCAGCCACAGATTTACAAAAAGGCGACGGGTTGATATACTCATCCGATCGGCCACTGATCTACAAAAAGGCGACGGGTTGCTCAGCGCATCCGATCGGCCACATATTTACAAGAAAGCGACGGGTTGTTCCGCACATCCGATCGGCCACAAATTTACAAAAAAAAAAAAAAAGGGTGACGGGTTACCCCGCGCATCAACCATTCATCTGTTATGAATTTACACGTCCATCTCATACATTCTAGTCAACTAAAAGCATGAAGTGTCTAAATTGAAGCCTACTAGAGTGGATAATTGCTCTTTACAATATATGTATGAAATCTAGTCGCATGTGTAGGCTGTTACTTTCTTCACAAATGCCACCACGCGCCTATACGAGATCTGCTTTCATGATGCCTTCACAAGTGTTTTTGTTTCACGCGTATGAATACTTGGAATTCATGAAATATGAGATATGCTTTAATGATGCCTTCACAAATGCTACCACACGCCTTTACGAGATCTGCTTTCATGAGGACTTCACAAGTGATTTTGTGTACACGCATGTTTTTTATTTTATTTTTAAAAAAAAGTGTGTTATGCACGTTTTTTTTTTTATTTTTTTTTATTTTGCTTTATAACATCTTCATCTTCAACCATTCATCTGTAATGAATTTACATGTCCATCTCATACATTCTAGTCAACTAAAAGCATGAAGTGTCTAAATTAAAGCCTACTAGAGTGGATATTTGCTCTTTACAACATATGTATGTAATCTAGTCGCATGTGTAGGCTGTTACTTTCTTCACAAATGCTACCACACGCCTTTACGAGATCTGCTTTCATGATGCCTTCAAAAGTGTTTTTGTTTCACGCGTATGAATACTTGCAATTCATGAAATATGCATGTCATCTAATCGCATGTGCAGGTTGTCACTTTATTTGTGCAAAGCATCAATATCATTTTGAATATCATGGTCGGCTATGCTACAAAAAAAAAAATATAGTAAAGTGCTCTGGGCACCATGCTAGCAAGGGTCCATAGAGGCCGCTTGAACAAATACAAATCTACAAAAGGCTACGGGAATGCCAAAGGCGCCCAATTAGCTGACAAATCTACAAAAGGATGTGGGAATGCCAAAGGCGCCCAATTAGCTGACAAATCTACAAAAGGATGTGGGAATGCCAAAGGCGCCCAGTCAGCTGACAAATTTACAAAAGGCTACAGGAGTGCCAAAGGCGCCCAATAAGCTGACAAATTTACAAAAGGCTACAGGAATGCCAAAGGCGCCCACTTAGGTGACAAATCAACAAAAGGATACGGGAATGCTAAAGGCACCCGGTCGGCTGACGATTATACAAAAGGCTACGGGAATGCCAAAGGCACCCGGTTGGCTGACGATTATGCAAAAGGCCGCGAATTCCGATTGAGCCAGCATTACAGATTTAAAAAAAGGCGACGGGTTGATATACTCATCCGATCGGCCACATATCTACAAAAAAACGATGGGTTTCTCCCCGCATCCGATCGGCCACAGATTTACAAGAAGGCGACGGGTTGCCCCGCGCATCCGATCAGCCACAGATTTACAAAAAGGCGATGGGTTGATATACTCATCCGATCGGCCACGGATCTACAAAAAGGCGACGGGTTGCTCCGCGCATCCGATCGGCCACATATTTACAAGAAAGCGACGGGTTGTTCCGCACATCCGATCGGCCACAAATTTACAAAAAAAAAAAAAAGGGTGGCGGGTTACACCGCGCATCAACCATTCATTTGTTATGAATTTACACGTCCATCTCATACATTCTAGTCAACTAAAAGCATGAAGTGTCTAAATTGAAGCCTACTAGATTGGATAATTGCTCTTTACAATATATGTATGTAATCTAGTCGCATGTGTAGGCTGTTACTTTCTTCACAAATGCTACCACACGCCTTCCTTTACGAGACTTCAATTCATGAAATATGAGATATGCTTTCATGATCCCTTCACAAGTGTTTTTGTTTCACGCGTATGAATACTTGCAATTCATGAAATATGCATGTCATCTAATTGCATGTGCAGGTTGTCACTTTATTTTTGCAAAGCATCAATATCATTTTGAATATCATGGTCGACTATGCTACAAAAAAAAATCTAGTAAAGTGCTCTGGGCACCGTGCTAGCAAGGGTCCATAGAGGCCGCTTGAACAAATACAAATCTACAAAAGGCTACGGGAATGCCAAAGGCGCCCAATTAGCTGACAAATCTACAAAAGGATGTGGGAATGCCAAAGGCGCCCAATTAGCTGACAAATCTACAAAAGGATGTGGGAATGCCAAAGGCGCCCAGTCAGCTGACAAATTTACAAAAGGCTACGAGAATGCCAAAGGCGCCCAATAAGCTGACAAATTTACAAAAGGCTACAGGAATGCCAAAGGCGCCCACTTAGGTAACAAATCAACAAAAGGCTACGGGAATGCCAAAGGCACCCGGTTGGCTGACGATTATGCAAAAGGCCGCGAATTCCGATTGAGCCAGCATTACAAATTTAAAAAAAGGCGACGGGTTGATATACTCATCCGATCGGCCACATATCTACAAAAAAACGATGGGTTTCTCCGCGCATCCGATCGGCCACAGATTTACAAGAAGGCGACGGGTTGCCCCGCGCATCCGATCCGCCACAGATTTACAAAAAGGCGACGGGTTGATATACTCATCCGATCGGCCACAGATCTACAAAAAGGTGACGGGTTGCTCCGCGCATCCGATCGGCCACAGATTTACAAGAAGGCGACGGGTTGTTCCGCGCATCCGATATGCCACAAATTTACAAAAAAAAAAAGGGCGATGGGTTACCCCGCTCATCAACCATTCATCTGTTATGAATTTACACGTCCATCTCATACATTCTAGTCAAATAAAAGCATGAAGTGTCTAAATTGAAGCCTACTAGAGTGGATAATTGCTCTTTACAATATATGTATGTAATCTAGTCGCATGTGTAGGTTGTTACTTTCTTCTCAAATGCTACCACGCGCCTATACGAGATCTGCTTTCATGATGCCTTCACAAGTGTTTTTGTTTCACGCGTATGAATACTTGCAGTTCATGAAATATGCATGTCATCTAGTCGCATGTGCAGGTTGTCACTTTATTTGTGCAAAGCATCAATATCATTTTGAATATCATGGTCGGCTATGCAACAAAAAAAAAATCTAGTAAAGTGCTCTGGGCACCATTCTAGCAAGGGTCCATAGCCATAGAGGCCGCTTGAACATATACAAATGTACAAAAGGCTACGGGAATGCCAAAGGCGCCCAATTAGCTGACAAATCTACAAGAGGCTGTGGGAATGCCAAAGGCGCCTAGTCAGTTAACAAATTTACAAAAGGCTGCGGGAATGCCAAAGGCGCCCAATAAGCTGACAAATTTACAAAAGGCTACGGGAATGCCAAAGGCACCCGGTCGGCTGACGATTATACAAAAGGCTACGAGAATGCCAAAGTGGTGGAGTATTTATGGAAAGAAAATATGCTTGCATATTTTTATTATCCTCTAATTTATTTCAATTATTTCGCAAGATATATTGTAAAAAATTAAGTTATTTTTATTTATTAAGAATATTCTAGAAATATAAATAATTATGTAAGGATTTTATTAGTTTAGAAATATTTTTTATTTTAGGTAATAAGTATTTTGATAGTTTGGGAAATAATTAATTGTTTGGGTAGAGTTATATATATAAAGAGCTCTATGTTTTAGTATTATACAGTTTTGGATGAATTGAAAAAGTAGTGTTTTCCTTGAGAGTGGTATCTCGGAAACATGTGGTTTTAGTATTATTTCTATTCAACGCTTCTGCCCCGCATCACAAAGGCACCCGGTTGGCTGACGATTATGCAAAAGGCCGTGAATTCTGATCGAGCCAGCATTACAGATTTACAAAAAGGCGACGGGTTGATATACTCATCCGATCGGCCACATATCTACAAAAAAACGACGGGTTGCTCCGCGCATCCGATCGGCCACAGATTTACAAGAAGGCGACGGATTGCCCCACGCATCCGATCGGCTACAGATTTACAAAAAGGCGACGAGTTGATATACTCATCCGATCGGCCACAGATCTACAAAAAGGCGACGGGTTGCTCCGCACATCCGATCGGCCACAGATTTACAAGAAGGCGACAGGTTGTTCCGCGGATCCGATCGACCACATATTTACAAGAAAAAAAGGTGACGGGTTGCCCCGCGCATCTGATGGGCCACATATTTACAAAAAGGCGACGGGTTGATATAGTCACCCGATCAGCCACGGATCTACAAAAAGGCGACGGGTTGCCCCGCGCATCCGATCGACCACAGATTTACAAAAAGGCGACGGGTTGATATACTCATCCGATCGGCCACAGATCTACAAAAAGGCGACGGGTTGCTCCGCGCATCCGATCGGCCACAGATTTACAAGAAGGCGACGGGTTGTTCCGCGCATCCGATCGGCCACAGATTTACAAAAAAAAAGGGTGACGGGTTGCCCCGCGCATCCGATCGGCCATAAATTTACAAAAAGGCGACGGGTTGATATACTCACCCAATCGGCCACAGATATACAAAAAGGCGACGGGTTGCTCCGCGCATCCGATCGGCCACAGATTCACAAGAAGACGACGGATTGTCCCGCGCATCCGATCGGCCACAGATTTACGAAAAGGTGACAGGTTGGTATACTCATCCGATCGGCCACGGATTGTTCCACGCTCCACCCATCCCCACCAAGGCGAAGCACCAAACACCGTGTTCCATTGAAAATAAAAAGAAGGGAGTAGGCGCGTTTTACAACCTAGCTCCAACATTGCCAAACGACACGTTTCGCCACTGGGACTACCCGCACAAGTTCAACCGGCTATCAACGCACGACAACGGACATTACCTACATCCAGAGTCTCCACCATTAAACGCGCCTACTCGCAAAACACTCGCCAAAGCCAAATCCCGATCAGCTTCGTCTACCAACTTGTGGATGTCGTCCATAATCTTATCAGACGACTGTGACCCCTGCGCAAGTGAGACAGACTCTTCATGCTCGTCATAATTTTTACACGCCTAGTCTCAATGAATCACCCTAAGGGCCCACAACATGACCACCTCCTCCTTCAACACTAAATAAGCGTACTAGTTCATCCTGAAGGTAGGATGGAGATATGAGCGAAGATAAGACTGCCAGGATCAAGGTATATCCAAGAAGCTGTAGAGTCACTCTATCAGAGATATGAAGATGACAACCAGATATGGTGCAGCCTATAATGGGGACTTTAGAGTGGCATCATCAGAGGAAAAAACAACTACTACCGAAAAGTAAAATGGAAGATAAGATATTATGTGACTACCGGGTTATTTGACAATTGACCCAGTAGTCAGGGGACTAATGTTGATACACGAAAATTATCGCACCTTATCATGGCTAGGGAGCCTCTAAAGGGTAGGCAAACCTAACACAAAACATGGGGACTTGGGGACTAAGGCCCAAGTCCACTAGAAAGTATCCATAAGGTGGAAAGGATAAGGATAGAACTAATGGAAAATGAGGAGTGGCATTAGTGGTAATTTAGGAGGTTTAGGACATGTGGCATGATGTCATAAAAGGAAGGGCTTCTTGGAAAGCCTATAAAAGGAGGCACATGGTACAATGAAAAGGGGTCCTTTCTCTCTCTCTTTCCTCTTGGGAATTGGGTGTGTTGTGGCTAGGACTTATAGAACCAAAATCATATTCACCCCTCAACACACGACAATATTCAAACGCGGGAAAATTACAAAACTTACCCACAAGCTAAGTGTTCCAATTGCGGAGTTCAACCACTTTCTTCGAATAGACAGACTGCTCGCCTTTGATTATGAGGTTCTCATTCTCAAGGCTAAAAATTTTCTCACGTTGATCCCGCAACAAAACATCAGATAGCCGAGAATTCTGCACCAACCCAAAATAAACAATTATTTTCCATAGCGGATATAAACATAAGCGAAGCGCGGAAAGAAACTTACTTGAAGCTCGAGGGAAGAACGGAATTCTGGATGCAAAGTCGAGGCAATCCCGCGTAGAGAATCAAGATCAGGAGAAGGAGCCGCACAAAGCTTGACCATAATGCCGCATGCCTGAACGAGCGCTGGATCGTTAACGATAGACATGGAGGACTTAAAGATCTCGAAAAGCAACCCCATGTTTGCACCGCAATCGCTGAAGCATGACCTTCATCAAGGAAAGAATGAGAAATGACCCTAGAAGCAAGCGGATCCTCAGAAGATCCGAAGGCGACACCATCATGGTGAGCTCCCTCATGCGGTAAGAATTCATCATCAAAAGATGAGGTATTATGAATGGAAGAAGCCCTTTTCCTCTTCTTTGAGGCGTTATCTTGAGTGGGATTTGGAGCCACCTGCTTATCCTTACCAATAACCTTCTTAGAAACAACATCTTTCTTAAGGTGTGGAGACCCATCTGTAGGAGTAAAGGAGTCATCTTCAGGCTCACCCTACGCACAAACCAAGATAGAAAACAAACAGAGGCAACAATATTGTTTGAAAAGCAAAAAAAAAGTGTTTCTTACTTTCTTGGAGTGCGAAGACTTCGCGATCAGAGAGTCTATGTTTCCCATCTTCTTCATCTAAAAGCGAACAAGCAAACAAACAAGAACAATAAGCAAGTATGGTGAAAACAACCAAAAGCGCGAAGATATGAACAGATACCTCTTTCGCCTCCTCAGACCATTTGAAGACCCAAGGCTGGTAACCCAGAAGATTAGTAGGGACTGTGCGATCAGATCCATCAGCATTCCTACCCCAAACATAAGGACCGTCAATAATGAGAGGATACATTATCCAATTAGGATCTTTAGAAAAACGAGCAGTAGTGTTGGAGGTGTTATGAAAATCAACATCCCGCATGATCTTCTCGCTCTCAGCAAAACCATCTTCCCGCCTTAAACGAATACCCCAGCGATATTTTTTGTTGGCTACCAATTTGACTTCATAATTCCGGAAGAAATTATCAACCGTATATATCGCCTTATCATAAGCAACGACATGGTCCGGATATAGAGACTCCAGGCCAGCAGCGCGGCGTGAATACTCAACCATGATTCTAATTGCATCACCATTCAATTGATATACTACACGAGAAACCCTCGACAATAACTCATAAAATAAAGGAATTTCAGGGTTGTAAAGTGGGATAGGGAGGTCGGCGCAAAGATGCTCAAGCGAGATAATGATCCTCCTGTCACTCCATTGCTCGAGAGTGAACCAATGCTTACTGAGTTCAGTAGAATGATTAGAATTAGGGGGAACTGTTAGGGTAATTCCTTTCAAAGCAAGCTCTTTGGTAAATCTATTGAGTTCCCTGAGTTGTCTTTTGTCTGATGGAGGAGTCATTACAGAGTATGGGAATATAATAGAGATAATCTGATCATAAGAATCAATCAAGATTGAAGATTGAAAATATCTGAAGAGAAGATGATCGAAGAAAAACTCAAAGGAAAGTAAAATCGAAAGCACAAAGGCAAAATAACAGAAGTAGCAACAGAAGAAATTGCAGGTGGTGAAAGAGAAAGGAGAGAAAGAAGAGAAAATGAAGGCGTGATAAAACAGATAAAGGATATAATCTCTTTTCCGAAAATATTCTCCCAGGCATTTATTAGAAGATCAATAGGCAAGTGCGGTTACCGGTAAAAGAGGAAGAAAAGTAAAGACGTGTCGGTCGAAAAGAATGACAGTCAACTCGTGTAGACGGTTATGCGGAAAATAAGGAATTATGTCGGTAGATCTGGAGAATATGAAAAGACAAGGTTGATGCGATAGAATGAAATTTCTCTTATTGTTCTCTCCTTCAGATAAGACCGATGCGAGAAGAGGCAAAATGTAGATACAAAATATCGCACAACCAATAAGAACGCGAGAAAGTCATTTATCAATAAACAATCAAAGGCGAAGATAATAAAGACCTTTAGTCACAGGCGAAAACAAGAAGTCCACTACGTCACTCCTGACGCACGAGATGACGTCATAAGAATCACACAAAACATGTGAAGAACAGTGCGATAATAACCCGAAAACAACAAGACAGGGCGATGAAATCGCCCTCTTAGATCCAATTTGAGGGGCTTTATTAGCTTTCCTCCACTATGTACAACCCCTATAAAAGGCGCCAGAGGCCATTGTAAAAGGGAGAACCTTTTGTGAGAGTTTGTGTAAGGAATTTAGGAGAGAGAAAGTTATTTGTTTTCCAAATTAGGGTTTTCTCATATTGCATTTGGTATTGTGTTCATGTTCTTAATAAAAATAACTTAGAGAATTTCTTATCATGTCTTAGATTTCCTTTAGATTATTACTTGGGTGTGACTGTGGAATTTTCTGTAGTTACATGTAAACCATGCAAATTAGCTTGGTTTAGGTCCAACTTACTTCATCTATTCATAAAAGTTTCATTCATAGTTCCAAATCAATTACATTATTTATGGTTAAAAACATCAAGAACAAGATTATGCAACGCTAGATACTCAAATTGTTGCCTCTCCTACTCCTCTGCTATATAAAAAGCCAATGACACTGCGCCATGTTTAACAAAAATGACGCCCAACGTTTGAGATAGTGTGATAATAAAGGTGTGAGGGGATCCCTCCTCAATAATAAAGGTATTACCTAAATACCACCCATGTTTTTCCTAAGTACCACTCACAATAAAAAATAAGATAATTTTCCACCTAATTTGCCGTGGGTAATAAAACCCATCTTCCTCCCTAATCTCGCCTAGTACTGCAATAGCCACCGTTGTCTTCACCACCTTAAATATTAACAGAAACATCACGTCCGTGATTGTATTGCGATTTAAGTTTTAGTTTTTAATCTTAATTTTTATCCCTTTCTTAATTTTTGAAATAGTATTATTTTTTTATTCTGATCGATTAGGTTTTAATTTTTAAGTAAAGCAAATCAAGCGATTAGGTTTTAATTTTTAAGTAAAGCAAATCAAGTTTTGATTTTAATCTTAATCACGATTCCAATTTTGAGAAACTTTGATATGAATCTCATAAAATTTGTTTGATTCCATAAAGGAACCAGCACTACGGCATTCCCAATTAATATTGTTTAAATTTTTTTTTAACTAGAATCAAGTTGAGTTTTCATTACGAAGACTAGGGTGCACATATCCTACCCTTACCCGCTACCCTATCCTACCCGCCAGAATTTTTACCCGTATCCTATCCTACCCGCCATTGACGGGTAGGGTGACGAGTAAACATTATTTTATCCGCCGTTAAATGGGTAGGGTGACGGATAAAACACGAAATTATCCTACCCTACCCGCTTACCCGCCTCATATATGTAAAAGACTAAATAATTCATGTCCTTTCTTTTGTTTCGTGCCCATTGATCTGTTATTTTAAAACAAACAAGGGGTAAAATGTTAACGAGACCTCTTTTGTCAAATCGATCTAAATCTTTGAAGTACCCGAAATGTTAACTCCATCATTTTCTCCTTCAACTATTTCTTCAATAGAATCTCAGTCTGAGATTCTCAGATAATCTTCAAAGTACCCGAAATCAGCCATGGCTTTGAGATTAATAGCTAGGGTTTTAGGATGATTCTTTTGAAGCCATAACACAGAAGCATAAAACCCTTCTTTATCTGATTTACCAGTACCTCTCACACCTCTCAAGTTACATATCAAATTCAAAGCTGTTAACGGATCTCGTTTAGAACCCTTAATTGGTTGATTCAAGGTAAGATCTAACTTCAAAGTTGATTTTGTTTCATTTTTTTTTATTTGTGTTAAATTGATTGAAAAAATCATAGGGTTTTACGATTTCATGCATGTTGCATGATACAATATTAGGTAATCTTAATTGATTAGGACAGTTCCAATATATGATTGACCAGACATAGTTCCAATCATAGCTAATCTTAATTGAGATTATTGATGTACATTGTTTGATATGAATTTGTTGCGGAATACGAGGAACGAGTGTGCAAAGCTGATGAAGGGTTTAATAAGTGGTTCTTCCTCCTTCTCAATTAATTCTGATTTGAAATCCAAACTAATTTTCGGTTGAAAATTCACTAAACCAGATTTCCTTTTCCATTTTTTACCCAAATACTAGGAGGGTTTTGTGTAGTTGAAGTAATTTTTATGTGGGGTTGCTCATTTTGTTGTTAGGAAGTTAAGCTACTTAGATTGAACGAAAATTTGCATATTTGTAGTTGGAATCGTCTTTGTTGTGAAATTACTCATCGATTTTGTTGTCCTGTATACCCATTTCAACTAGTTGGTTGTTGTTTTTAACGCCAAGTTGTTGTTTTCTTTGAGTTTTTACCCGACCTAGCAGTCTTTGGTTACAATTTTCCAAGTAATCATGAATGGATCTCTATGGGTTCTTTGGATGCAACCGCTATCCCTCTAAGAATCACTACAACTTTGATTGCAAACATGCGGGAGGCGGTCACTCTCTTGTTTGTCCTACAGAAGCCTTATATAGCAAATATTTGGCTCTTTGTTATCAATTGGATGATTTGAATTTCAACATCCAAGAGTTCATCAATGAATGGACCTGAGATTCTATATTGAGAGGTAGAAAAAGCCAAGTTTTGCATAAGCAATTTGGTGTTGCACTCTCCTCTCTCGCAAATTCTCCAAGAGATAGGGATGCAAATACAATTACTGCCAGTGTCACTACTTTTTAAGTTAGTAGGGTACCTAGTGGTCACCTAATATATAGATATTGTATCATTTTTCTTGGGTTTGATATGACAACGAAACGGTAATGTACAGTACTGTGCAGAATAAAAGTTCAGATCAGACACAAAAGGTCTTGCACAATGGTTCATTGATTTACAACCTAAAGAGTGATGGGTTATCCTTGCTTTCAATTGCTTTTATCAAGATCTCAATATGAATAATGCTAAATATATTACTTGGTTTTTGTAATTTTGTTTTGTTTGAACTGCAGGAACTATCAGACATCTTTCTTTGGTTGCCTGTGAAGTCGATCGCAGGTGTGTATACAAAGACTGGTGCAATTTACAGGAGAACGCCAGGGCGTTTTGTGCACTTATTTTCTTTGATAAATTTGTTTCTTTCCTAACTGGAGTCTGTAGATGGTTATCAAACTGTCAAAATGGGATGTCATTCTAGTCGAAAGATGTGTCAGATATTTGTGATATTTTGGTAGCTTAGTGTTGGTTCTTCTTTAATGTTCTAATTATTTTAGGGGTTCTGAGTCTGCTGGGGTTGTGGGATGTTTTTATCTTTTGATATTTGCAACAGGGGGTCTTTGATATTACTCAAAAGATAGAATGTAGGGCTATGGTTTAAAACTGCTTGTAGTTTCTAAATTCGGCTGACTATTTCAGTCTAGGTGGCTAGTTTAAAAGTAGACTTGTGTTCATAATTAATTAGAATGTTGCATATACAATGCTTGAATCTTCGTTGTTTGGACATTTTAACTAATTTCTTTTGAAATTTGAAAATTGACTGGCAAGCTCAATATAGCTCACGGCCTTCATGTGCTGCACAGTTTTAGAAGATAACATTTTAAATAGTGTACTACTGCTGAATTCTATGATCTTCGCGAATAGATTGGACCTTTGTCAAGTCTGTATATAAGTATCTACTCCATAGAAAATGGTTGAACGACATCCAATCTGGTAGTTGCTGTAATACCTAGAGTTGAATATTTGGGTGCTTATGACTGGATGTTTGTTTACCCATAAAGGCCAGAATCTGGAAATTGTCCATGTTGATCCACAGTAGTTTATCTTTATCATGTCATAACTGTTGCATTGCATCTGTAGATGTTTTTTCCTGAATGTAGTTTTTCTATTGCCATTTAGAGGGGGCTAAATTTTATTCATCTGACCACAGTAAGAGAATTTTGAAACTTAAGTTTTGTAATAACAATTAAAAGATATGTATTGTCTCTTTTTATTTGGTACTACTTGTTTATTTGTACTAGCTTAGATATTTATATAAATGAATTTGTTACCATGAATTCTTGTTACTTAGGTTATTGAAGTAAATTTTACTGAACTTCATTGGAAAAAAATGCTTTTGCTTGTTTTTGTTTTTACCTTTTGACAACATTGCAGTCTCACGTAGTTATCTCGTTATATAGTTCATACGGAAGTCACTAAACATGGTTTAGTTTGTGCAAGCTTAGTCGAAACTTCATTTGTCTTTGTTGTTGATTATTGTTATTATTAAAAACAGAACTTTACCCAAGACAAATAATGAGAAGTTGCAGTTAAGGAGAAAGTGATCCCTAATAGCTAATACTATAGATTACAGCAAGCTAAGCAGTAAAATGTTGTCTAAATTCTAGAGCAGCTCATCCTGGCTTGCTTTGAACTTACAGAGTAGTACAACTAATATGAATAGACAGATAATGACATCTAGAGCAGCTCAGTACATAGAAGAAAAAAAAAATGGTTATACCCGCCACCCTATCCTACCCGACCCGCCAATTAATGGGTTGGGTAGGATCTTACCCGTTTAATGGCGGGTAGGGTGGCGGGTAAAAATTTTCTTACCCGCCAGTAAACGGGTAGGGTGGCGAAATGGGCCAAATCCTACCCACCCTACCCGTTGTGCAGCCCTAACGAAGAGGGTGATGATGCTGGTCGTGATAATGCCTTAGTGGGTACTATTGTATTTGGCCGGTATGGAAAAGGTGGGTTTTCATTACCCACTCTAATTTAGGTCCATATCTATTGTGTTTTTAGCCCCTGGGTGGTACATAGGGAAAGCGTGGGTGGTATTTAGGTAAAACCATAATAAAACAGAGATAGTTTCTAACAAAAAATTTTTTGTCTAAACCGTGTTCATGGAACATTAGCTTATCCATTAACTTCTTTTACTCGTGTTGTTTCTTCAGCACTTATACAAATCTTTTGGGTTGATTCTAAGTTTCATCTTCCTTCTGTTTTATGTTAGGTCATGAGCTAATGGAGGTGCGATCATGAGAGTTTCGAACATCATCATGAGATTCGTATATCAACAGTATTCTTTGGGTTGACGAGCTATTCTTAACGTAGGGGTATGGTTCACCGATTTGGGTATTATCACAGATCCTTGTTTTAGCCTCATAGAATACTATCTTCTGAATGATTAAAGGGTTTTGATAAGTCCATTTTGGGCGAGATTCTCATGAATGATTTGAGATCCTACCTAGAGTAGGGATTTGAAGTTTGATTAAATAGCATAAATTCAAATTGAATATTAGTTACTTGTATTGGGAATGAAATTTCTTTTCTTGGTGATGCGTTTAAATACCATTATATTCATCTCTGCAACAAGATTATTAGGTTTTTGCAGTTTTATCTCTCTTGAAGATTGATTGTTGAAGTGTATTTATTTTCTCAAGGCATAAAAAGTAGTGTTACTCTTTATTTAATCTAATTAGTGGGATTTTTTAAATAAAGGATGTTTGGATTAGAGAGAGGTTTGCAGTTGGAATCTTTGTTGAGGAAGGGTAACTCGAGTTTTTTACTACACTTGGCAATTACTCTGAGCTAATACCAGTTTTTTGTTCTTCTGATCTTGGAGAATAAGTATAT
The DNA here is from genome assembly GCA_023531295.1 of Papaver armeniacum. Lineage (NCBI taxonomy): Eukaryota > Viridiplantae > Streptophyta > Magnoliopsida > Ranunculales > Papaveraceae > Papaver > Papaver armeniacum. The sequence continues at coordinate 64,264 of JAJJWW010005076.1, forward strand.
TGCTACTGATTAATGTCTGTCATTAATAGTTTTATCTAAAAGAAAGTGTTGTCAATTCTTAACTGCAAGCATGCTACTCAAATGCTCTATCCTTTCACTTGATCTTTTGAGAGAAGAGTTTAGGCTCTTAGGTCTGCTTGCTAGCTCCGAAATTAGTTGTCATCTCAATATTTATGGCATGTCTGGATCATTACTGCAGTGTTGCATGCTCAAGATTCCTTTCTCTTACATTAAGCATAATGTTGAGTTTCTATTTATACTTCCAGAACTCTTTCAAATTTTTCACAGTTCTCTTCCAGTCTCTTCCCCTTTATAGTGAGTTACTTTCAGTTTTACTTTCTTATTATGGAGTTACCAGCTACTCAAGTGCGAGTTCTCGACTTAGAAGAAGATGTGGAAGAATTCCCACATAGGTTTGCTGCATTGCTTTGTGATGATACTAAAAGTTATCATAAAACTTCTGTCAAACATCACCTTAATAGGATCCGCCTATTGTCATAGCTCGATTTTAAACTTGCCAAGCCTTTTATTCAAGGAATGGGTATCCAAAATTTATTTGTTGTTATGTTTAAGAAGAGCCAGGATAGGGACATTGCTTTTCTTGCTAGGCCAACACTTGTCTTGGGTCAACTTTTTGCTGTTCAACAACTGGGTGCTCTTGAGTCTATTTTTGATCTTGTTTGGGAAGTTACTCTAATGCCGGTGCGATTCCTATCCATTCGTATCTCGGTTAATAGAGGAAAGGTTAGAGAGGTATTTGATCAAATTGGAAAATTTGTTAGCAACTGACACTCCGGCTGGGAATTGGTTTGAAGCCAGACTGATGGTGCCCTTGAAGACTCCACTCACAAGGAAAGTTGTTTTTAATACTAGTAAGAGAACTTACTATATGTCTGCTTTTTACCCTAAACTTCCATTTCGTGCTTGCAAGAAATGTTTTGTGTTGTATCACGATGCGGCAAAGTGTAAGGAGATACAGTCAAGGATTTTTGTCAGGGCCTTGCCAGCACCCTCTCCTCGTGCCACTCATGTTGCTGTTACTAATGTGAATTTGCAGCCTGAAGTTGGAGAAAGCTCTAAGTCAAAAGCGTCAGTAAGCGATACCTTGATCCGGGATCATTCTCAGCCTTCAGCCTTCTCTGTCAGTCTGCAACCATTGGGTAGCATTGGTAACAGGAGTTCTTCTTTCTCTCCTCTTGTTTTCTCGTCTGCTTTACCTACCGTATCTCGCATTAACTATCAGGGAACCTTTGAATCCACACAATCCCCCTAATATTCCCAGAAACAATACTTGCTTTGTATCGCCTTTCGATAACTTTACTTTGGGAGATAATGGAAATGTGCAAGACCGAAAAGGTAAAAGACCAAGAACTGCTTTTGAATCGGTTTATTTGGAGGCTAGCACTCATTCCTCATCCTCTTCTATGATGCCGACTCCTCGTTGGCCACCTCTTTCATCTGCTCCTCCATTTTCTCCTCCGCCCGTCTCTGCCTTTAGTATTGGAAGCTTTGGTCTTAATTCTAGCTTGAGTTCTGCGGTCAGTAATGTTTGTTGGGCTACTTCATGCTCTACTTTCTCTCAAACTGTAGTTTCATCATCAAGTTATGCCTGTAGTTCAGTTTCAGAAATGAATTATTTCACTGAGGGATTTATGCCACATAGTTTTGAACATGATCTTTCGAGTGTTCCTTCTCAGAATGAAGAATTCAAGGATGCTATTATTTTAGAACCATTGCCATTAGCCTCTCTTCCACCGGAACCCGTTATTACTGATGAGGAATTTGAAAAAGAAGTTGATCTCATGATGATGGATGGAGACTCTATGGCTGTGGATGCCTCCATGGCTCATGACCCTGTAAGTAATCTTTTTTATTTTCTGGTAATTCATTTTTGCCCTGTGCTCAGTTATTTCTCTCTCTCGTTTTCGTTCTTGCTTGCTTTTGATCCTAGTGTTTATAGATTTCTCTGTGCAACATGAAATTTTTAAGTTGGAATATTAATGGGTGTTGTTCAGATAAAAAGTGGAGACATTTATGTAGTCTGTATAGGAAATACAAACTAGATGGTATATGTTTATTGGAAACAATGGTTAATGAGGACTCTGTCAAGAAATTCACCCATCATTTACCTTATGATACATGGATAATCATTCCGTCTGTAGGGAAATCAGGAGGACTGGCTTTTGGTTACTTTGAGAAATCCACGATAGAGATTTTAGGTTTCTCCCTGAATATGATACATATATTGTGTGATATTTCGCCTTCAATTAAAAACTGTGTTGTATCCTTTGTCTATGGTTCTTTGAATGTGGTTGGTATGAGGAATCAATGGAATTTTCTTAGTGACATGAATGATAATAATGGTAATCCTTGGCTTTTGTTAGGTGACTTTTTAATTTTATTCTTCATGATTCTGATAAACAAGGTGGTAATTCAGCTACTTCTTTTCCTCCTAAATTCGTCAATGATAAGCTAGTAGATATGAATATGCATGAAGTTGTTTCGTTTGGTAATCCATATACTTGGTGCAATAGAAGATTTAAGAATCCCAATGAGTTAATATTTGAAAAACTAGATAGGGCTTTCATGAATGATAAATGGGTTACAGTTCTTCCTCAAACTCGTGCCACTAACTTAGGAAGAGTTTTTTCTGATCATTCTCCTGTTTTGGTTCAATGTTTCCATTGGGTTAAAAACTTAAATATTCCATATAAATTCTTTAAATGTTGGCAGCTTAACCCAGAATTTAAAGAAGTTTTGAATGCGTCTTGGTCTAAAAGGGTTGTTGGTTCTCCCACGTTTGTTGTTGTGAATAAACTCAAGCATGTGAAATTTGATCTCGTGTAAATGGAATATTAATTCTTTTGGGCATATCAAAACTACTATAGGTAAACTCAATTCGAGCTAGAAAGACTTCAAGCGCTTCCTTATTCCTCTCGATTGGTCAAGTATATTTTAAATTATTCTAAACAATTGGATTACTCGGTATGAAATTGAGCACTCGCTTCTACAAACAAAAGTCTAGGATAAACTACTTCAATCAAGCATGATAGGAATACACATTTCTTTCACAATTCAGTGAAGCTTAGGAATATGTATAACACAATACACACTCTTAGAGATGATCAAGGTAACTGGTTAGAAGACAAAGATCAAGTGACACATCTTCTCTCTATGCATTTTAAAAAAATCTTCACTTCTGCTAGTCCTGGTATTAATGTTATTGAGGATACTCTAAAATATGTTACACCCATTATCAATGATGAAGTTAATTCTTCTTTGATCGCCATACCTACCTATCAGAGATAACGGATACGGTTAATAGTCCGCTTCTTGGAGCTCTCCTGGCCTCGATGGTTTCAAGCAGTGTTTCTTTCAAGATAACTGGGATATTGTGCAAACTGAGGTAGTTTCGCATGTCCAAAACTTCTTCAATAACAAATTTCTCTTAAAACAGATTAATTTCTCTTACATTGCTTTAATTCCCAAGATTAAAAATGCTTCTTCTCCCCATGACTTCGGGCCTATAAGCTTATCCAATATAGTTTATAAAATTATCTCTAAAATCTTAACGAATCGTTTAAAACCCCTTATGGATAGTTTGATTTCGCCTTTCCAATCACCTCTTTGTTGCCAACCGTCAAATTCATGATAATATCGTTATTACACATGAAATTCTCGCATTCTTTTAAAAGGAAAAAGAAAAGCTCCAAGAATGATTACTTAGCTATTAAGCTTGACCTTTCTAAAGCTTTTGATAGGTTGGAGTGGTCATTCATTCTAGCTGTTTTTAAAAAATTGGGGTTCTCGATGATTGGTGTCGATGATATCTCAATGTATTAGTACTGTTTCTTATTCTCGCTTTGGTAAATGGTTCTCCCAAGTGATCCCATTTATCCTTCTCGAGGCATAAGACAAGGAGACTGTCTTTCACCTTATATTTTTATACTTTGTATGGAAGTTTTGTCTCAATTGTTAGTGAAGGCAGAGGAAGAAAAGTTGATACAAGGCTTCAGATTTAAAAAGGACAGCCCTTCTATCTCTCATCTTTTTTTTGCTGACGATTGTATGCTATTTTGCAAGGCGTCTCGTCTCTTATGCGAAGAACCTCCTCAAGATTATTGATACCTTTGCTCGTGCTTCAGGTCGGCAATTAATTTTGAGAAGTCCGGATTTATAACTAGTAGGAAAATGCATCATAAGCATATTAAAATCTTGGCTAAAACCCTTAAGATGAAATTCCTTAGCAACTCCGAAAGGTACTTAGAACTCCCCTTTTGTAGGAAAGCATAAAACTAGAGCTTTTAACTTTCTTATCGACAACCCGTACTCTAGATTAAGTAACACAAAAAAACTAATCTCAATGTGGCCGGGAGAACTGGTTGTTACTAAGCATGTGTTGTCTAGTTTAGCAAGTTTATCATATGGCTTGTTTCCCTCTACCGAAGACCATTACATCTAAAATTGATTCCATTCAACGAACTTTCTCGGTGGTCTAAAAAGAATCCAAAAAGGGTCATACTTTCGCTCCTGGGGGATATAGGTAGGTCCAAATTAAATGGTGGTTTAGGTATTCGAAACTCTTATGCTATGAATCGAGTCTTTATCAAGAAGTTTGGTTGGAGGATTATCAAAAATCCTAATTTCTTAATTTCTCGTTTTTGAAAGATAAATATTTTCCTAATCGAACTTGTTAGAGATTGACAAAGCTACCGATTCCTCTTCTTGATATGGAAGGGTATTGTTAATGGTGTTCAATTTATTAAAGACAATTCACTCATAAAAATTAATGATGGAGTTTCTTCTCGTATTTGGTCTTCTAACCGGATTCCCTGGATACTTGCATCCTCCAAAGGCCTGTGCAACCATCTCATAGTGAATTTATGTTTGTTAATGAGCTTATTGATATTCAAAATGGTAATTGGAATGATAGTTTGCTCGACGACTTTATTCTCGGATGAGGATGTTACTAGGATTAAGTCAATCGACTAAACCTTCTTCGAATGACTCTTTAATGTGGGCGCACACTAGTAATGGAAAGTTTACCATTAAATCCGCCTACGTAGTTTATGTGAATGACTATTCGTCTCCAGCTGATTCTCCCTTCTGGAGAAAAGTGTGGGATATAGATTGTTTACCTAAAATAAAGTTTTTCTTGTGGAAAATTTTTGCGTGTATGCTTCCAGTTAACTCCATGCTTAGGTCTTATAACCTCGAAGTAGATGATCTCCGCCCTCTTGTCGTAGATTTGAGGAAACCGTTATGCATCTTTTTATTGAATCGTGAAGTGGTTAAGCATATTTGGTTTGGTCTCTCTTTGCAAGACTTGATCGGCTCCAATCTAGACTGGATTGATGACTACTTTCTGCTTTTGGCATGATGATGCTTTAGGGGTTTCCCATTTAATGTTTCTTGGCCTAAGCATCTGGTGGCATCAGTACTTTGGTGTGTCTCGGAAATTCGATGTGAAGTAATATTCAAGAAAGCTTCTTTAGATCTCAATAGGATTATTTTGGACATAAGGAGAATGATTAATACTTACATGTCTCCAAAGTCTCCTCGTTCTTGGTTCACCTCATCGTGGTTCTCAAGATCCCTAGCCTTGATGTGGATCATTTTATGTTTATTGATGGATCTTTTAAAGATTTTAATATGGGTTTGGGTATTATTTGGTGTGATATTGCAGAAATATAAGAAGATGTCGTTCGGACTATGGTTTGATGTCAGATGCAGCTGGTGCTGAAGCAGCTGCACTCATTTTGGCTATCTCCTGGGCGTAGGAGATGCATCTTACCAAAGTCGTCTTTGTCGCTGATCGCTTTCACTTGTGCAGCTCAATAATGGTGCCAACACAACCGTTGCTTGAGAAGTAGTGACCTTGTGGAGCATTGTCTGAGTTTAATTTCTAGTTCTTTGTCGCTTAAGTTAATGTATGTAAAGCGTGTGAACAATCAATTAGCGGACTCGGCTTGCACGTCGGCTAGAAAACTTGGTCTTAAGGATCTTTGGGTCTCTTATCCTTCCTTTTTAAACCACCTAATTAGGAAGGTGAACCTTAAGGAAATCTAGAACTCTTTGATTGTTTAATAAATGGG
>JAJJWW010005077.1:0-66266 GCA_023531295.1 Papaver armeniacum
AAATCACCAATTTTGAATTTAGGATCTACTATAATCGGTAGTCTCAAGTGAGTTTATTTCCCTTGGGTGTAAAGCTAGAAGCAGATCACGAGTTTGGCACAAAATCGATTATAATCGGTAGTGTAAATAGTTTCTAAGCTTAGATTTACGTGTAATAATCGGGGAACAAAATAGCTTCCCGTTGTGTAAGAGGCATTAACGTATTTTCACACGTTTTTGGACATCCCTTAACGATGTATATGGGTTGGGAATAAAAAAGTGGCCCCTAATTCTTTCAGGTCGCCCTAAAGTGACATGTTTAACAAAATGCGGGTCATGAAACTTTATAGATAGTTTGTCATGTGATTGTTGTAGGGGTGATTCCTTAATTACTAATTAATGTTGTATGGCAACAATAGATATAAACCTATTCAAAAATTTATAAGTACATTTAAACAGTTTGACCCCATTTGAAGATATAAACCTATTCAGAATATCTGTTTCTTCACCTCTTTCCCCTTCACCCTGTTAATCTTTTTTGTTGATTTTCTCATCCTGGGTTTGGATTAATAAATAAAATTACTGAGATGTATTGCTTTTATCATCATGAGTTTAGATTATTTTCTATTTAAAGATTGATGTCTTGACTTAGGTGTTTATGTACTTATCAACAAAGTCTATAACCACCAGCCTCAACATCATCATCTGTGGGAGTGGCCTTTCCTTTGTATGAATCCATTAATGTAATACATACATTTTAATATATTTTTATTTTAGATTTTTTCTATAATATAATATCCCAGCCCTTATAATTTGCATATGATATGTCACGTCTCTGAATATGGTAATGTTTTAATGTACGTTAATAATTTGAAATGGGGAATTTTTTTTTAGCCCATTTCTCCTTTTTTTTATATATGAAACCCACCATTAAAATTTCATATATGAATAACCCATATTTATTTATTAGTATGAGGTGTTTACATAAATAACCTTACAAAAAAAATCAAATTTATTAGAAAAAAAAAACAGTTTGTAACATTATCCCTAAAATAACTCCATTAATAATTCATTTGACTTCCCACCATAATTTTCTCCTAGTAAATCGTTTCTCTCTCCAAAAACCTTCCCTAAATAATTCATTTTTATCTTTTTATCACGTTTATTTGTTTTTCGCCGTAATTTTTTTTTTTTTTTGCAACCGACCAGTGTAGTCAAAATCTCTCTCCAAGGCCGATTACTCGTCGAGTAATCGCTACAGGCTATATGACCGAGGCGATTTCCGATTCCAAGCCATTTCCTATTTTTAGTGATTAAGGCTATTTGATTAAAAAGATTTTTAGAGCAAAATGAGCTAACGATTTTTAAGTTGGCCTCTTGCAAAGCACTAAAATAAGAAAAGAAATTTTTGTAACTCGGATGGGAGTTCTCAAATAGAAAAACCTCTAAACACTTGATAAAATACGTTAAATATAACAATATTACAAACTTAATTACTCGGTAGTGTTAAAATTTTATTAATTGTGTACAAATCATGACTTATGAGCATCAATATATATTTTTTTAATAAATAGATTCCGAGTATTAGTCCGAGTTTTGGCGATTTCAAGTCCGAACTTATTGCTCCGGCCCAAGCTCCCTAACCGAGTACAGGGACCGAGGAACGATTTTACGATTATTTTACAACCGACCAAATAAAACCAATTATCACCCATGGATATTTGGAAAATTCCAGTTTTCACAAGGTTTGTTTGGTGAAAGTTTTCGATTTTCACACAAATTAGGTTTGTGAAAACTCTACTTTTCGGTGAAAACTTTAGTTTAATTAGGTGTGGTTGTGAAAATTATAATTTTAATTAAAATTCTACTTTTAGCTATTGATAATAGCAATTATTTCGGTAGTGTTTAGTGAAAACATTAATTTTTCATCTATAATACCTAGTGGGTGTTGTTACGACCCAATAATCAGTTCCTTCATTCTCTCGTTCCTTGGAAGCTACAAACAACCCAGTATATGTAGATATTTGGTAACGTTAATTATTTAAGCTTCAATTATCTTTATTTAATCTTTAATTAGTCGGTGAGTAATGCAAATATAACTAACTGCCACCAATAATGCCTACAAATACGCCCCATAATTATTTGACCATAAATTACTGATTCTTTTGTGTAATAGATAAAGGTTAATTTAGTCATCGCGAAATTTAAAATCTATATTCAATCTATAACTATTAATCTTAACCGTAGATCGTATATTTTGGGCTAGACATATATATAATCTTATTGATGGGTTTATAGGAGAGAGAAGTCCAAGATTGGGTTCCTTAGAAATTTCCACAATTTGAAATTGTTACCCAATTTTTGAAAATTTGTTGCGACTCTAGATGATGTCCATCCTTAAAGTGCTTTCTAAAGATAACTGATTGTACTTGTAATACTGTTGGCTGATTTTGTGCAGGTTAGTTTGGATTGCATGTGCTTAGTGGCGTAACATCCTTGTCCTTATCGGTTGTAATAGGTATCCATGTGGGTGGATGTTTTATCCGTGTGCCGTGATATACATTGTGTTCACTGGGTAGGTGTTCATTTAGTTCCAGAACAGCGGCACGCACATAACAAGCAAAAAGTTGCCCCATTGATCCAAGACGCTCGCTGTGCGAAGCATTCACAACCACGATTTATGTTTCCCATTTTGAGAGTTGTGAAAGTCGTCCATCGTTGTAGAAATCTCATACAGAGCCTTCACATTGCGCAAAAACCATTTGTTTTTGTAAGATAGATATACTAGAAGAGATTTGGATGTTGTATCATGTCCGATGGTTGGATGGATCGGAAAAAACGACATCTTATTAACTTTTTGGTGAATTATCCAAAAGGTCAGTTTACTTAAAGTCGCTAGATGTGTCAAACAGATCCAAATGATGTTCATTTTATATGTGAGCTTGTAAAGGACGTGATTAAAGATGTTGGTGACGAAAATATAGTTCAGTTCATTATCGATAATGGTTCTAATAAATTATGGGTATCGAAGGATTATAGATCAAAGGAGACGTGGTTCGGCTCTAACGGCCTATATCCACATAAATCCCGTAGGGTGAATAGTATATTGATCTTCAGATGAATTCTCTGAGATACATTATATTTACATTGTAATTCTCATTTATAGGAGTAATAGGATAAACAAGAATGAGTAAACTACAATAATTAACTGTGTTGACTAGGTGAAACTTATCTAGAGATTTACTATCTAGATTTGTAATCGACTTAGTCTTCTTATGTGCACATACTAACTTGCCATATATTCCAATACCCCACCTCAAGTTGGACATGGAGAGGATCGAAATGTGCAACTTGAACTGTCTCCGAAGAAGATGAGTGTAAAATAATATGTGTTATCTTCTTCTTCATTTACACTTCTTTCACAGTCACCTAATCTCCAAGCACGGACCACAGCACTTGAACTTTATTAGTTGAAATATTGACTTCATTGGATAATGGCTTGAAAAAAATATTATAAGAGAGAGATATGCACTTGGTTTGTTCCTGACAAGGCATAAATATATAGGAATCGTGAAAAGCATAAATGGAAGTCAAAGAGAGCTTTCGTGAAAGAAAACTATTAAATATGATGTCAATATGCTCATTTGAAAAACTGATAAACGGATGAAAATTCTTAGGGATCTGATTTTGAGTTAAAGTCGGGAAAAAAATCGATTTCACTAAAACATGGATATATTTTTCACAAAGAAATAGTGTACCGTATAATTGGTAGGAATTCGAAAATGAAACATATATCTACGAAGAGTATTTTCAAATTGAATTAACTGTTGTTGACCAAAAAATAATCAATCAAAAAAACAACATACTGAATCATAGTGAGAAACTAATGGCTGTGACGGAGAAGAAAACCGAGATATTATTGATCAAAAAATATATTTTGCGAAATATTGTTGACGGAGAGATATTAAGTAAGATTTCCCAAATCATAAATATATGAAATCCAAGATTGGTATTTCCGAGATATGGCTTCAAACCAATGGAGCAGAAAAACACCATGTGTAATGGGAGTACCACCATTTGTAGTACCACAGATAATCTTGATGAGCAGGAGTAACTCATTTGATAACTCATTAAGAGAAACAGACCAGGTGTTATTATAACTCTGATCATCATTAGTTCTATGGATGTACCCTCAGCCGGAACCCAGAGAACAAACTCATGATGTGGATAGAGAACACCATCGTGATGCAATAAATGCAAATATATATTCGAGTGCAAAGATATTGAGAGAACACATTGAAAATACTGGGGGGTACCAAAATACTCCACCAACTTTCTTAGGCGATCTTTATGGACAAACTCAACACAACTCCGAGAGTTAAACCCGATCAAGGAATAGTTTCTAGATTTATATCTCTCTCTCTCTCTCTTGCAATTAAAACGTATACACAACCAAATCCGTGAACCTAATTACAAAGAGATAACTTGGACGGTACCAAAGAACAATATCCAAGAATCAATCAAGTCGTATCCAACAAACAAGGTCAGATGTATCTACTATAATTGATTAACGCACAACCTGTGATATTTCAATTATAAAGATAAATAATATAATGCGGAAAAAGAAATAACACATACACCAGAAGTTTTGTTAACGAGGAAACCGCAATGCATAAAAACCTCAGGACCTAGTCCAGATTGAAAACCAAATTGTATTAAGCCGCTAAAAAAAATAGCCTACTACCAATTAACTTCAATCTGGACTGTAGTTGAGCCCGAACTCAGTCTCACACCGATTTAGGTACAATCGCGCTCCTTACGCCTCTTGAATCCTTGCAGGACTCCGCGCAATTTATTCCCTTAGATGACGTCGCACCAACTAAGAGTTGCTTCAACCTAATTGAAGACTTTGAACCAATCTGCCTCCTACAGATTAATCTTATATAAGTGATTTCCTTTACGATCAAAACGTATTTAGATCAAGGTGGTTTGGAAATCGATAGCAATACACAAAGTCTAGCTAACGGAGGTAGTCAATATCGGTTGTATCGGCCGATATTATAGGTTTTTACCGTGTATCGCAAAAAAAAAAAGTGTACAATATCTAAAATATCAGCGATACAAGGATGGAACGATAAAAACACTCGTAACGCTTCGATACAAACCGATATATCGGGCTCACATGTACACTGATAATATCGGCAAGAGTAATTTGGTAGAATAAATTATTTATATATTAAAATTTATAAACTGAACCTTTCCTCCTAATTATATTCTTCCCTTATACCCTTGGAAAACTCAATCTCGATTCGTAATAATATTTGGAATATGATTGAATTTGTACAAAGGGAAGTTATTAATTTTGATAATTAATGCATCATATTACACCAAAAATTTTAAATTGAAAAATCTATAAATATTTAAAATTCTTTGTCTTAATGATGTATCACCTGTAAAAACCGATATAATCTTTTGTATAGATGTATCAGACCGAGCCGATATGATACCGATACACGACATTAACTACTTTGAGCTAACCTCAAAATTCGGACTTATGCATTCGAAGTGCGGCCTAGATTATTATTCACCTCACAAGTATAAAACTTGCGGAATCACAATGTTTTGGAAGAAGAGAACTTTTTAATTTCTATCTATCTTGTTCAAGTGATAAATCAACAACCGAACAAGATCGGGGATACTGAAGTTATCAAGATAAAAGATAACTGGACCTGGCTCCACGAATCCCGTGAATTTTTTTGTAGTCGTTAAAACCTAAAAGGGTTTACTGGATATGACGACTCTAGATACAACTAGGGACAGGATCAAAAGGTAGTGTCGGGATTCAAAGATCCCGATTTGTAGAGTTCCCTTTTTATAGACATCCAAAGCATAGGTTACTTTAGTTTTAAGATAAGATAGCTTTGGAACCAAGCAATCAATATCCACCGTTAGATGAATCTTTGAATCTGATTTACATAAACCAAATATACACTCTGGTTAGGTGAAACCGTGAATCAACCGTGTATAAAGACTTTGTTCAAGGTGGTTAGCCGAAACTAGCCGGTCGAACTTAAAAGCTTAATACTCATTTTTATGAACACTTAAGACATTAACCTTGAGTCACAATCGTGTGATCAATTAAGTCTAATTTCATTAGAGAATTAATCAAATGCTAGTTATAAAGTAGAAATAATTTAATCGCACTTGAAGATAATCGACATGGTTAGTAAATGCACAAAGTACAAATATCATAGTTAAACGTTACTGTGTCAGTCCGAGTGCGTGTACCGGTTTTTGTAAACATTTAACCAAACCAAGTTAGGAGTTAACGAGAATAATTTAGGTATACGACCGGTTTGGAAACCTTAAGACTATGATCGGTTATGGAGTCCACTGAGAACTATTTTGGTCAGGTAGGTTTTGGGTACAAAACCGAGTTGAGAACATATAACTATTTTAATACGTGTACCGGTTTGTAACCAACTTACGTTCAGAACCACAGCTTCAAAATGGTTTGCATACGAGTATGCATACCGATTTGGTTCACGAGTTGAACAGATTTTACATGGTGTACATAAGTATATGCGTAACAGAAATCTGCAAGTCGATATGTATATATCTACCCCGCTATGTGTACGAGTACATGTAATACGGTTCAGACTTATAACAGTTTTCCCAGTTTTAAGGCGATAACAGCATCTTGTATCTCGAATCTATAGTAGTTCTATATTTCTCTCAAAATCGATTCAAACATTCCCGAAGAACATCAATGACACATATCACTATTCCAACCTATTTTGAATGAAAAACTTGAATCATGATTTTGATTGGGAACAATAAATTGTCCTTAACCGAAATTCATCAAGTATGAACAAATGTTCATTAAGCTTAGTCATTATATTTCGAGAATTAATTATCAAGATAAACTTGACTCAAAATTCTTGTGTATGCATGATAGTCTAATAGTTACGTGACAGTGTCTCAAGGATAGAAAATTGAATACAACTTGAGAAATAGGTGGTTCAGTCTTCACTTACCTTTTGTTAATGAAGTTCTCCAAAAGCTTCAGTTGATCTTCACCTTCAAACGGTAAAACACAATGATGACTGGTTCATTTCTCAACTACCTTTATCCTAGACCGAGACTTAACTAATTATAGACTAGAAATCAAGATATAGTTTTGACAACTAAATTTGACAACAAGTTTGAGATAACAACACTTGTGAGTTCGACCGATCAATGCTCTAACGCACATGATTATCTCTATGTTTGATACCCATAAACTATGAGAAGAAACTCATGATTTTGAGAGAGAACAATCAATTGAAGAGATGGTCAGAAATGAAATCAAAATAGCATGAATCATCGACAGATTGTAGTGAAAGTTTGGAAGTTCCTCGGATGTAGGTTCTTGATTGGAAATCTAGACACCGAGGTGGTGAAACTCTAACCACCAAGGTATCCGTACTTGAAATTTAGAAAATCGAATCAAGTTTGCAATTTAAAATTGTACAAACAGCTTTTAAGATTTAACAAACTATATTAGGTAAGACTTTTCATTAAACAAAAAACAAACCTAATATGAGCACATGGAACTCTTAATCATGGCATAAACTTGAAACAGAATCGTGTGTCAGTTGACTTAAGACACACACAAAAAAAAGAGAAAAGAATAGACAATTTGCCAGGAACCAAAGATGTGGTGTTATAGGTAAATTGTTAACAGAATCATTCTTTGATTGTGAATAAAAAAATTATATATTAGTAAGAGTTATTGGATAATAACTATGATGGATGAATAAAAATCTAAATAAATCATCAATAAATAATAACATATTGTTATTGGAAATTAGCGTGAGAAAAATTGATGAAAAAGATAGAAAGCGGAAGCAATTGAGTGGATCTCACCGCTCTAGTACCATTAAAAATTATGAGTATCGAGGGATCATAGATCAAAAAGATACGTGGTTCGGGTCTAATGGCCTACATCCACACAAACCCTATAGGGTGAATAGTATATTGATCTTTAGATGAATTTTCCGAGATACATTACATTTACATTGTAATTCCTATTTGTAGGAGTAATAGGATAAACAAGAATGAGTAAACCTAAAACAATTAATTGTGTTGACTAGGTAAAACTTATGTAGAGATTTACTATCTAGATTTTTTAATGACTTGGTCTTCTTATGTGCACATACTAACTTGCCATATATTCCAAAAGTTCAAACATTAGAAAGGCATCGAAAGATTTAATGCTTGAATATCGAAACATATCATGATGCTAAAAAAAACTTGGTTCCAAGCTCCAACGAATCAAGACAACCGTCATTCTAAGTAAGGGTCTTGTTACATATATTTATGATCATTTTCAAGTATTGTGCTTGATGAGGGATATGACAGACCTGAGCGTTAACCTAGTTGGGTAAACCTTCATTTAAAGGTTCGGACTACTTGGTAAACTCTAGTAGCCCTAACTTGAGTTTTTTCTTAAGGTGTGTGTGTTATAATTTAACGTTTGTATTTTGAGGTGATTTTTGTGTTCTTTCAAAGTATGAAAATTATCCCATTACCAACAAACCCTAACATTGCTTATTACACATTTCTCTCACCATCAAAATGTTAACTTTTTCCCCTAAAAGAAGCTAACTATTGTACTATATATATGATATATCCCCAAAAAAATATATTGTGGTTGAAATTTTAAGATAAAATAATATATTAAATGTGTTCATATGATTTGAATTGACTCTCTTGTCTTATTGATTTTCCTAATTAATTGTTCATTTTTTCTAGGGGTGAGCATGGTATGGAGTGGCCCCGTTTTTGCCTCATCCGCATCCAATCTAATATATGACGGATTCTAAATTTGGCATCCGCATCGAATCCAAAATCCAATGGATGCGCGGATTGGATGCGGGTTAGATCAATCTAACTCCTTTGCCTGGTTAGATCAATCTAACTTTAACTATCGAAATTGTCAAGTCTAGATTCGCCATCAATCAATATAGATCTCAAAGAAATTAAAACTATAAAGCGATGTCGATCTCACAAAGCTAATCAATCAAATAAATTTGATTATAGTTGGATCCCAGCCGATCAAGGTTTGTGCTTCACAATATACGAAAACCAATAAGAAATCTTATTCGTCTTCAAATCTTCTTTAATCTTCAATAACCTGCACAACACCAATTGAATCTCTTGTAATCAATCACGCATAGAACATAGTCTGTTAACAATGGACTATCACAAGATGTTTTTAGATCTAACAACAGTTCTAAAGATCCCATCGATACTTCGATCTAGTTTGAGTGAATATTATATCAAAAGAGAAGATTGTAAAGAATAAACAAACTAGGTGCAACCAAAGTTTCAACAACCGTTAGTCAATCAAATCGATCGAAAACTAATAACACTACAATTATCTAGTTTCCCACCAACGGTACTCGTAGAGATTCTTGATCCCACATAATTATTTAAACGAGCGGTCGTAAGAGATTTCACCTAATTAAGATACTTTCCTCTCCGAATATACGGCTCCACCAGAAACAACAAGAAATGAAGTTTGCCTAGCTCTTAGGATAGTTTGCTAGAAATGAAAACTTAGGTATTTATAGACCAAGGATGTTTGGACACCAAGGAATTTTCAAAACTGAAAATATTCTCAATATTTACAATGAAAGGCAAAATTCGGTTTTCCTAATTCCAATAAATGCTTGTCCAATATATCTGAAATCTCTCAACAGAAAATCTCCAATTAGTAAATGAACATTACTAATTTTTATATGCATTTAACTGTTGGTAATTAAAGCATATAAAACCAAAAACCTTAATTAAAAGATTTTCAATTTATTTGACATGATCTCCTTGAGTACTAAGGAATATCTTTGAACAATAAATGATAAGAGTTCTTCTTTCGTGTTCAAAGTATGTTGACATCTTTTCTCTGTAAATCCTTATTTCATATTCACATGGATATACATTCTTGGAATCGGTCATACCACACTTCCAAACAAGTTTTGAATTGGTTTCCCTGTATTCCAAGACAACTATGTGATTGATCAAATATCAAATCACATACATGGGTTCAATCGGTTCTACCAATCACTAGGATCGGTTATACCTTAATATGGAAATACTTGTGATCGGTCACACCAGTTACCAGGATCGGTTATGTAAAGACCCTCAAGCACGTCAACGCTATTAGACCGGTAAAGATACGATTAAGAGACGAATTAGTGGCTAATGACTCGATTAGTTAATATAAATCTTAATTAATAGAAATTAATATAACAACGAATTAGATACGAAAACTAGTACCGTTGAATAGATCTTGAAAAGTTTTTGCGAAATAGGCTACTAGAACGTGTCATTGGATACCGAGACGAGAAGAAATCATCGGAATCGTGAGAATGGCAAATTGGTCTTTTCTGATTTAGCCGACTTGGCTGCCCATATCCAAGTGATGTGTGCCTTTATAGATTTCTTTGACCTTATCTTCCACTTGGATCGAAGTAAAATTATTCTCTTCTTTTCTTTCTCTTTCTTCCTTCTTCTTTCTTCCTCTTTTCCTCTGTTCTTCATGCTCGTGATTTTGTGAGAAGAGTTGGGTGTTTTTGAGATCTGGAATTAGGAGAAAACATTAAGTGTTGATCATTTTATGTTGATGTTAGTTGAGCTCGAGAGAAGAAGGAGTGGATGTTGCTGTAAGTTTCGAATTAGGGTTATGGATTCGATTCTTGAGGTTTTATGAAATTGATAAAAATACAGAGTTGTGGTTAGATGTAGAACAAGGGTTTTTGTTTAATTGAAGTTTTGAAGTTAATCTGGTGGTGAATTGGAGAAATTGAATTAGGGTTTGGTTGTGTTCTTGAGAAAGTAGTGAAGTTGATTATGAAACTGAAATCGATAGATGAAGAGTAGAGTTAGGTTTACTTGGTGGTGGTTTTAGTTTAAGCGGATGATAGGATATAGGAAGAAAAGGTAAGTAGGGTTTTCCTGTGAATGATTAAGAAGAGGAATTAGAGTTCGATTGTCAAATCGTAGTGAAGAATTGGGTTTGTGAAATTGGGACTGAAATTGAATTGGGGAAATAGCTATTCAGAGGATGCTGATGCTTGGGTAAGACTTCGATTTCATGTAAGTTTGGTAATTTAGTTTTAATTGTTTAGATTATTGAACTTCTGTGTTTGTGGATGAAGTTGAGGTTGAGTCGAGTATAGTATAGAGCTATGGTTGTTGTTTTGTTGATTTCAGGGTGTTGGAGTTGTTGAGTTTGAATTATTATCTGAGATGATTTGTGTTTGATGGAAACTGCAGATGGAATTTAAGTCAGTCTGGTTGTGTGTGTAGTTGCAGGAAATCCCACAACACACCCCTCATCATATCTTGATAATAATTTCTAGATCTAAACTTATTTGATATGAAAAATAAAGATAAAAATCCTAAAATTATAAATGGAGACACAAGAATTTACGTGGTTCGATCAATGTGATCTACATCCACGGGGTAGGATTTTTCACTATGATTATTAAAATGACATAAATATTACATTGGGAATCTCCATTAATGGATATTTTGTAGAGCTCTAGATCTAGTTTTAGGGGAAGAAGATGATCAAGAAAATTAATAATCTCTCTCTAAAAATATCTCGCTCAAAAATATCTTTTCTCTCTCTTCCCAAAATTGTCCCCCTTCTCTCTCTCTTGCTTTTCCTCTTTATATAGGTTTTACATAGTGGATGACAACTCACATACAACCCATATTTCCCCTATTTTAGGATCCCTTGTTACGTTCTCTCAGGCTCCGCTACCTTCTCGCAAGCTTGTAAATGTTAATTTCGCAAATATCTTTAATTTCGCTAAATTACCACACTTTACTCATGTTTACGCTGTTGTCATCTGTTATGTCATTCCTGTAATTATTTTACAACGTCCTCGCAATCGTTGTTGATGAGATTTTCACTGGTGTGTTGTTGTTGCGATATTTGAATCCTACAGTGTGTATATGAGGTGTAGGTATTATGAGTTAATCTAAGTGGAGGAGATATTGTATATGGTATTGATTTGGTGAAGAACATAATCTAGATGAATGAGTAATTGCATGACATGAGATTGGATAACAAGGGATAATGAATTGGAGCTGTTGGCGATGCTATTGTAATGTTGGTGGTAGTGAATTTGAGAGTCTCGGATAGTAAATGTGTTCTTGAGATGGAGAAGATGTGTTGAATGGCATATAGAATCTTGTTTGAAATGGAATTGTTTTGAAGATGAAATGGTTAAGGTTTGGAACTAATGAAGTCACAAAGGTTGGAGATTGAGTTAGTAATGGTGCTTGTTCTCTGTTGTTGTTGAGTGTTGAAGCATTGATTTTGAAGTTTCAAGTGATGAAGGTTTGGTAAGTGCATGATCTTGAAGATGTTAAGAGAGTTAGAATGGATGAGTGATTGTGTATATTAATGATGAATGGGGTGAGAAGTTGCAGTTGGGGAAAGATTAGTGGCTCGAGAAGTATGAGTTGAATTAAGCACTGGAGCTATACTAGTAGTGTATGTATTTCAGGCCATGAGAATTAGTAGAGAAGGTGTTGCATAGAGATGCAATTGCAGGTAACTTGAATTGTCAGTTGTAATTGAATTATGAAGTTTGAATTGAGAATATGTGTTGCTAAGAACTTTGGTTATCGATAGTTAGAACTGAATTGATATAGATAGTGTTGTTGTTTATAAACAAAGATGAATGATGTTTCTAATAGGATTTTGGCCTTTGGAGTTTGTAGTTGTTGCACCATGATGGTGCAGCAGAATGTTTGGCCTGAGCAAGGGCCTTGGTTTTATAACCCGAATCAGTCTTGTGAACCGAGTCCGACTCACCGATTTTCCCGACTTGACCCGATTTGGACCCTTGACCCGATCTGACTCGGTTGACCTGACCTTAACCGTTGACTTGACCTATGATCTGGACTTGACTTTGAATAGACGTTGATCGTTAGTTGACTACCTCTGACCATACATTGACCGTTAGTGACTGTTAGTTGACTCAGATAGACCAGGTCTTAGGTTAATGGGCTTATTTAGTGAACTTGGGCTTAGGACTAGATTTCTATAATTGATGAATTGGACCCTTATGGTCCGAATCGGGCCCTTTGACTTCTTCTACAAAGTTGTAGATATTGATAAGACTTAACTATTGGACTATAGAACCAACCTAATTGAATTAGTAAACCTTAGATGTGCTAAAGGTAGAGATTAAAAGGGTGTAGAACCATTAGATAGATTTGTATGATTCATGTGTAAGCCTTTTGGCTAAACTCTTAGAGTTATTGTGTGATTAACAGTTAGTCTTTATTAACAACGATCAAATCAAAGGATGAAACCAGTGGAACGTGGATCTCGAGGTAGGCGTGGCTTGTCATCAAAAGAGGTGGGAATTTACATTTAACTCTTTTGTGATTGTTGTTGTTTTCTTTCACAAGAGTTTTATGTTTAACAAATTCATGCATTGTCTGATTGTGTATTCCATGCATTGTTTATTTTTAAATTCCGAAAGTTCTGTTATTTCTTTTAATCTTTCCATGGTCTGGAAAGGAACTGTAATGCTTTGTTTGTCTTTATGAATTGTTTGGGAAATAAGAATTTCCATTTGAATGCTTGGAAAATAAGATTTTCCATCTATGGTATATAGGATACTGCTCCTTCATTTATACCTACTTTCTTTCGAGCTTTTATGCAATGGCTAGGGCGATACACCACAATATTATTATTAGGTGCCGGAATTTGGCATTGAATATTATACATTGTTTGTGGAGAGTTAGTTCCATATATATGATTGTTTATCTATGTGAATTGATTATCTTTAGTGTTTTGGAAAAACATGAATTGTTTTCCAAATCATTCCAATGATTACTTGAAATTTAAATGTTATTCCTACTGGGCACCCCTTTTAGGGATGACGTGCTCACCCATTCCCACTTTCAGTGTCAGAGACAGATCAGAGTTGCGCAGGGAAAGCTTCAAAGGTTGAGTTCGTTAGTTGGATAACTTCGGCTATGTTTATTATGTTGTATATTCTATTTGTAAACCAAATGACTATTGTATATGTATCATTTGAGAGGAGTTCTTGTATATATATTTCAGAGAGGGGTTAGTTTTGGGTTAAGTTGTAGCAGATTTCTTAATTGATTGTTTAAGTAAATGATTTAGATCCTTAGTGCCTCTTTATTTAGATAATCTCTTGGATTAGTCAGTTGCTAGCTTTGGGGGCTCTACAGACTTGGTATCAGAGTTCACTATTAGATCTTACGTTGGAAAAGATAGAAATAGCAAGTGCCAGTTAGTGAACTAGATTAGTCTAGAACTGGGTTGGGTTATGAGATAAATCTTAATCACTAAAAGCTATCAATAATTAAAAGATTTATTTGATTGATTGATTTGTTTGTTTGGTTATTTGTGTATGTAATGAAGTAAAATTGTAGGGTACACCAATAACTTTATATTAATAAAGATTAGAGAATAATTAATCTAAAAAATTATGAACACGTAGACAATTCAACACTAAAAATAATGAGATTAATATTATTGATAGATCTTGAAAGTCACACAAAAATTTATTGAGTACCTTGATTTATACGTAGGGTGAACAATTTATAATCACATAAATGTTAATAATATTGTTGGGACTTAATAATATTTGTAAGGGTAGTTAGAATAATACTTCAATCATCAATGTTAATAATAAAAATATTATAATAGTAATTATAGTTGATAATAAAAGTAATAATAATTTTAATAAAATAATGTTAACATTTATCAATTAGTATCATGTTGAACCTAACTTAACTAAAATTTCAATAAGAATATATAACAATAAAAAAATAATACTCATGATTAAATAGCTATGGAAAATTATTAACGCTTATCTACGGTTAAGTTTTGTAAATTAAACTAATTACATATTAGGGATATATGTTTTTTCGATTAAACTAGATAATTAATATAATACTTGTTAGGCGTTAGATTTAAGAAAGCGAGGATATAATAGATAAATAAAAAGACTCAACTTGTTAGTAATCATGTACTGAAATTATCTTTAATCTAATAAATGATTCAGTAAATCTTTAAAATGAAACAAATATACATGAAGTGATGATACAGTATCTTGATACTTAGTGTAATATTAGAATTAAAAGAAAATAAGTTCGTATATTCATAGGATCCTTTTTCGTAAATAGATTCAATCATCTTTCAACGGGAAAATCGTGAGATGACGAACTTAAATCGTTAGAATTTAAATTAGTATTATATTGAGCATAACTTAAAATTAAAATTCATTAACAAATATAGCGATAAAATAATGATTAGGATTAAATGGCTATGGTTTATTAGTGCTTGTCTACGGTTAAGTTATGTAAAGTCAACTAATAACAAATTAGAATCATAATGTTTAAACCAGATAGTTAATATAGGACTTATTAGGTAGAATTAATAAAGTGAGGTCATATAATGCTAACATAAAGACTAAACTTGTTAACGATCTTATACCCAAAAGATTATCTTTAGTCCAATAAAATGATTCAAGAATCAAGAAATTATACACATGAAGTGATATTTATAGTACTTGGAATGCTTAGTACAAAATTAGACTTAAAGGAGAATAAATGTGCCTATGAATAAGATACTTATTATTAAGATCAAAATCTAAAGATTATTAAGACGTGTTAAAATTTTATGCGTACTCAAAATTAAATCATATTAAAACTACCAATGCCAATATTTAACAAGATATAGTATACATATTCAATATGAATAAAATAAAATCTATTATACCAATCTTTACGTGGAAGTAGAATTATATTTACAAGATTAGGGCTTAATAAAATTAAACTAAGTATCATTACTAAGTAGTTATTCGTGCCATATTTTAGTTACGCTAGTAATCAAATCTGAAAAATTGATAAGACAATAATGAAAATGATAGTATAAATAAGACAATAATTTTTGATAAGATAAGCAAATAATAATTCTATATAATATTAATTTCTATAAAAATCCAGTTACAACAATGGAAATCCGGCTAAAGCAATGGAAATCCAAAGAAGTTAAATCACACTCATATCGCTTTAATTTCTAAAGTGAAAAATCCAGATACAACAATGGAATTTAGTAATTTTCTTTGTGTAATGTTCTGTATAAGTTTGTTGCAAAGATATTAGCTATTATATTGAGTCCTTATCCGATAAGTTTTATCTCTTTATCCAGAATGCATTTGTGAAAAATAGACAGTTACAATATTGTTATTGCAAAAGAAATTTTCATTCTATGCATAATCTAGATCAAAGCAGGTTACTTTCTTTCTTAAGAAGATATGTCAAAGGCATATGATCGAGTTTCATGGTCTTTTCTCACTTTTTATGCTTCATCAAATGGGTATTCATGGTCATTCTCGTAATCTGGTAATGAATGGTGTTTCAACTTCAACTTTCTCAGTACTTCTAAATGGTGCTCATTATGGTAACTTCAAAAGTGGAAGAGGATTTCGCCAAGGATGTCCATTATCTCCATCATTATTTATCATATGTTCGCTGTGGTTTGTCTCTTCTCATGGCTAAATATGAAAGTTGAAATCTTTACTGTGGTTTTAACTTCAACAACAGAGGACCAACAATCAGCCATCTTATGTTACTGATGATCTTTTCTTTTTTTGGGATTAATTCAGAAGTTAATGCTTCTCAGTTGAAACAATTCCTGGATAAATACTCTTCTTTTTCGGGACAGATTATCAACTTCTCCAAATCCTCGTTTCACTTTAATAATGGTTGTTCAACTTTTCATGGATGGAGAACTATTCAATTATTCGGAGTTAGAGAAATGGAGGTGAGTGAAAAGTATTTAGGCTCTTTCCCTCTGAAATATGATTATAGCATTGAGACTCATGAACCTCTTGTCTCGAAGTTTGATAATAAAATATCAGGTTACAGATCTTTCTTTGTTAACTCAGCTGGTAGAACAGTTTTGTCCAAGAATGTTCTCTCTGCAATCCCTATATATTCAATAGGAACCTCTAAGTTACCGAAAGGAGTAACAAATCAAATAGCTCACATACAACGAGCTTCTCGTGGGGCATGATGTTAACACAAGAAAATGTTACTTTATTAATTGGGAAAAATGGCAAGAGATAAGTGAAGATGGAGGTCTAGGTTTAAGAAACATGGAACAAGTTAATATTTCTTTCGTCGCTTAGTTGGTTTGGAGATTTTTAACAAATGTCAGCGACTTAGGTGTAATTATATAAGACCAAATACCTCCCAATCTGTTTTCGCTTTGGGATTGCGATCCAATCCGGAGACTCAAAAAACATGGAAAGATATGTTATCCGCGCGAGGGATGTTTTATTAAAACCTCTTTGGTTTATTGGTTTGGAAAGCTATCCATATCCGGAATGATCCTTGATTCCAAATATACCGATTCATACCTACCAGTTTAGCTACTGGATATTCAGGTGGAATGGGTTTCAGACTTATTTCACAAAATAATGAAGACTTGGAATATAGAGCTTCAAGGTGTGATATTTCAGATGATCGAAGCAATATCGAAAGTATATACATCCCCCAAGATGATTTTGTAGAAGATAAAATCATCCGGAAAACAAATACGTGGGAAGTTCACACAAAATCTTGCTATAAACTATTGCGAGATAATGTTGCTACAACTTCTACTATCTCTTCTTTCCCATGGAACAAATTTTGGAAAAAGATGAAAACTCAACCAAAAATCCATACTTTGTCTGGAAAGTTCTCCATAATGGTTTGGTCTGTCTTTGGTAATTTATCAAGATTGATAATCAAATTCGTAATGTTTGCTCTCTTTGTACTTTTGGAGAAGAAACGATTCATCACCTGTTGTTTTCTTGTCAATTCTCGAAGGCAGTTTTCCAAGCAAGTCCTTTGCCAATCGATGTTTCTGACAGTGATCACACGATGGAAATTATTCAGAATTGGTTAGGCCAAAGTGATCAAGGAATATCGTTAAACTTGGGATCATGCATATTGTGGAACATATGGAAATGCGAATGACAAGGTCTTCAACAATAATCAACAATCGGTTCTCTTTGCATCCATAAAGCTCTTACAAGATTTCAAGACATTTGATTTACATCATGCCTTGAATTATTGTTCTTCTTAAATACACACCAGCAAGTGGTTATTCATTGGGAACTTCCTCCTCCACTTTACATTAAGATCAATGTAGATGCAACATATTTTGACGGAAAATGAGTGGCAGAGTAAAAGAGCTAGAGATTTCCCGCAGGCACTTATTTGGGAAATGGAGCCTTCGTTTGATTCTTTCTCGTCTATGGTGGCCGAGGCCAAAGTTTACGGCCTTGGTACTCATTTTATCAAGAAGACCGCAAGCTTCAAAATTATAATCAAGGGGATCGAGGATATCCCTAAATCTATAATAGGGAACATGAATGATATTCCATGGAGTATTCGTTCTACTGTTCTCTCTATTCAAGATCGCGTCAAGGACTTTAGTGAAGTTAGTTTTATGGCTGTTCCTAGAGACGCAAATTCAATTGCTCATGACTTAGTTCAATTTGCAATTTCAAACTCTTTAAACAGATGGTGGTTTCATGATGAAATCCCAATTTGTTTTATGCAACGCCTCAACGTTTTTGAGGATTAATATAAATAAAGTTCTGTTTCCTTCAAAAAAAAAAAATTCTATAAAATTTAGAGTTATTGTAAATGTCATTTGGATAATAATTATTGGATAGTAATAGCAAAACATGATTTTATTAATAGCACAACTTAAGGATTATTTAACCATAATATAAATTTAAGGAAATAAAGTTAGATCAAATCAAATCTAGTATTAATAATAAAATTTAAACTTGGCATTACGATTAACGTTTATCGGTCTAAGAAATAAGACATAAATGTAATAATAATGAAATATTAATACTAAACAACTATGAAAAATTGTTAGCAGTCATTTACTTATATCAAGTCACATAACGAAATAAACAAATAGATACATTGAAAAAAATATGTAACATTTGGATAAGGTTATAACATTAAGTTTTCTTAAATAATATAATACATGAATTTAAAAATTATAAATGGTATTACAACAAAGTTAAAAATATCAGATGTTAAAAATTGACGTGAAATCGAAATTGAATTACTTATATTGATAAGATAAATAAATAATGATATTAATAAGTAAAAATAAAATAAAATAAATTTGATGATTAAATTGTTTAAAATGTCATGAACTATTTATATATTTTATGAAGTAAATTTATAAGACTTACGCCGATACGATGGAAGTTTAGAGACCAATTAATCTTAATAAATTAATACTTAGTTAATCTAGCACTGGGGAATGGTGAGGTTGGTAATTCTTATGTGTTCCTGTGATACTAGTTACTGAGGTAGGGCATTGTCGCGCCGCGAACCTAGACGGGTGGCAACCGAATTCTTGTATCACTAGACATAGAAGGGGGACTTTGCTTCTATTAGTGGACTGATAGATCCCAAAGTTTACTTAGAAACTTTATTATAGAGTATTCCATCTCACAATTAGAACTAGTAACTTGTTGAAATAAAAACTAGTCTTTTGAACCTAAAGCCACAAATTTTGGTTGTAGAAAGCCATATAGGTTTGTGCTTTTGTTATCGTGTTGTTTTTCGCTTAGATAAGAGATAGGATTATTCTTTAAGGTGGGGAGTTTTGAAGATTAGAAGGATGGTTTGATTTTCGAGGACGAAAATGTATAAGGTAGGGATAATGTAAAGACCCTCAAGCACGTCAACACTAGACCGGTAAAGAGAGACGAATTAGCGACTAATGACCCGATTAGTTAATATAGATCTTAATTAATAGAAATCAATCTAACAACGAATTAGATACGAAACTAGTACCGTTGAATAGATCTCCAAAATTTATGCGAAATAGGCTACTCGAACGTGTCATTCGGATACCGGACGGAGAAGAAATCATCGAAATCGTGAGAAGGGCAAATTGGTCTTTTTACAGTTTAGCCGGCTTGGCTGCCCATATCCAAGTGATGTGTGCCTTTATAGATTTCTTTGACCTTATCTTTCCACCCGGATCGAAGAAAATGATTCTCTTATTTTCTTTCTCTTTATTCCTTCTTCTTTCTTCCTCTTTCTCGGGGGTTCTTCATGCTCGTGATTTTGTAAGAAGGGCTGGGTGTTTTTGAGATCGGGAATTAGGAGAAAACATTAAGTGTTGATCGTTTGATGTTGATGTTAGTTGAGCCGGGAGAAGAAGGAGTGGATGCTGCTGTAAGTTTCGAATTAGGGTTATGAATTCGATTCTTGAGGTTTTATGAAATTGATAAAAATATAGAGTTGTGGTTAGATGTAGAACAAGGGTTTTTGTTTAATTGAAGTTTTGAAGTTAATCTGGTGGTGAATCGGAGAAATTGAATAAGGTTTTGGTTGTGTTCTTGAGAAAGTAGTGAAGTTGTGTCATGTCCCGGTTAAGGGATGACCACTTACTAAGGGAAGATAGTATGTTAGTAAGTGTAGTAGCAAGAGTCATACAAGTGGCACGTGCCAGTGCAATAGTCCTTTCCTCTTTATAACCTTGAGTTCATGTAATTGAAGATATTAACGAAATAGAAATTGTTATTTTTGGTTTTGTTCTTCCGCCTCTCTGAGGTTTATCTTCAATTTTTAGTGTAGATTGAGCTCGATTACTTATTTGTAGTGTAGATCACTACAAGTGGTATCGATTAGGGTCTTTCCTTGGCTTTATCATGGATGATTTGAGGATTGTAATGCGTGCAAGGTGTTAAGTAATCAATCTTCGATTGGATTACCTGATTCAATTGGGAGATAATTCACCAAATCGGAACCAGAATCTCCTAAATTTGTTGGATCTCATCAATCATGCAGAGAGGAAGATAGAGCTTCACACTAGAAAATTACACCTGTGTACTCAACATCGGAGGAAACTTCAATCGAAGTTGCCGAGGTTGCAGAAATAACGAAGATGGAGGATGTAATTACAGCGAAGAAATTGTCAGGACTCAATTAACACAAGAGTTGGTCACTGATTTCATTCAAATTGGCCAACCCCATTTGAAGATGAAGATGATGATTCTCATGAATTAGAGTTGATTCCTCCATACTTTTTGTGAATCAAGATGTTGATTCACTTCTTGGTAGGAGTTTACCATTTGACGAAGTTGAAACACCAGAGCAAATTGAGTTCTCCAAGGATTTCATTACTCACCTCGTTCGAATTGTAAGAATTTTCTTTATCTCCATCTTGATTTTACTCATTCCATATTTGACCGTGGAAAGTTTGTTGATGGGTCGATTTGCTTGATGATTACCATGGGAGAACCGTTGATGAGTTAGTTTTAAAACATGGGTATAGATTCAATTGTTGTTTAAGAATTCATTTGAAATGGTTTTATTTGAGGATAACCACTCGGTGATGGGCATTATCCGCTTGTTAAAATGCTTCAATTGGGTATTATGTGTTTCAAGGGAAAATATGTTATCAGTCACCAAATGGTTAGTGAGAAATCTTATCACCCTTGTTTCAACTTTACAAGTGGAGTAATTGATCGCGGAAAAGATTCTTTAACTATTGACAAGTATCCTTATTGTGCTAGCAGCAATTCTAAGTTCCCGTTTTGATATACTTACTTCTTGCTTGGTTGATTTTAACGGGTGGATTCTAACTCTAATGGATGATTATGATGGAAAATTCATTAATGAGCTTGTTTGTGAGCATGGGTACTGTTCAGGTTTGATGTTTAGTGTACCAGTCACTTGTAAATTAGCCAAAGGTGGTATTACTAGTAATGGTTGGATATTGTTAGATAAAATGCCAGAGAGTGAAGCTTGGTTTCGTGTTGCGTAAGGCTTATATTCTCTACAACTTAAAATGGATAAAGTTGATGACAATCTCTTTATTCTCTTCGATACCGTGCGTAGAATGTTTTGATTGTGGGAAAAGGATTTAAACCGATCTGCAGGCCTTTCTCGTTTCGTGGATGACGTGTGAATTCAGTTCGGGTTTAACTCGTTTTTGTTAACTTATACTTAATGTTTGTTCGATTTTAATGGATAAAACCCAATGAAGAAGTTCTTACAAATGGGCACCAACTAGAATTGTTGTTTTTGAATTCAATTGAATTGGTGTTGGCTAAGGAAGGTGACTGTGTGAGGTTAGTGGTTATATGTTTCTCGAAATGTCACCGAGGGACAATATATGCCGAGTAGTTTAACTCTCTCTCATTGGGTAAATACAGTAAAGAAATTGTTCAAGAGCAAGATTTATGATCAAGTGGGCACATGCATCTTTCTTACATTATAATTTTTGGTTTTCTGCCATTAATGAAGGTGGGTTAAATCATTTTCGTAGGCAAGTCTATCGTCCAGCAGTGATGAGAGTGTATAAACTAGAAGGTGGTGTTCCTTGGTTCCATGTCTATTCTCTTATAGTGATATTCTTCATTGTTAAGAGGTATGATTTACTTGAAATATCTATGATTGTCTGAAGACCCGATTTCTCAAATAATTGCTAACATGGGTAAGGCAAGTTACAAAGTCGATTGATGAATACCTATTCATTATCATCATATTTGATCGAGGCAAGTTGTTAGAGGATACAAGTAGTAGTGCTTACGAAAGCCGGAGAATCGTGTCGCCCATACTATGCTCCTCGTTTGGAAAGAGAAACCAAAGAGCGAATTTTTTCTGTTATCCTTTTTTGCTGCGTTTTGCTTCAGGGCTCAATGCATAAAGCCACTTTCGTTCAATATTTGGTGTGCACTATCATGGATTATTTCGTGTATCTTTATTCTTCGTTTATCAACCGCCGCAGCTTAAGGCCAAGATGGTGAGGTTTGTTTTTATCGATTTTCTACCCAATTGCTTAAAGTCTTGATTTGAATAGTGATCCTGCATACATGTAGAGTTCCATGTTTTTTCTCTTTTGGTGAGTCTTACAAATCTCATGAGAAACCCTATCAAGCTTCTAAGAATGGGTTTAAATTTAGTGAAAATGCCACGTGGAGGTGGTATTCCAAGTTATAGTTATGATCGAAGGGTGTTTGGCCGTGGGTAAAGATTGTGACATACGAGAAGTGGGAATTATGTTTATTATCTAATTCGGAATGGGTACTACTCGAATTGTTACTTGAGTATTCGTGCCTTTTGTTGGGTATATATGGTGATAGTCGTAATGCTAGTGTACCGAGTGGTGAAATGACGCAGTATAGGCAATGCTCACATGGTTATATTGAGACTCCAATTGACAATGGACAGCATGTACTTCTAAGTACATCCTTGGGTTAGATAACTCAAATTTTGTTGGAGATTTCGAGTCCTTCCCAAGTCATGAGTGGCAACACCAGATCTGGGTTACAGGATGCTGTGAGCCGTAACAAGTACCTTATAGTAGCAATCGAGTATTTTGTTGGCTCTACCCAACATATTTTTAAGCAACTACGGACCTCCACACCGATGGCTCAACAAAACAAGATGGAGATGAGACTCTCAACTCCATGGATATGATACACGCCAGTAAGGGGTAACGATAGTTCTTGTTATCACATTACATGGCTTTTCCGCATACACGCATATATCAACGATTGTATACTTATTAAAAGGTTTTGGCCGGAAGTATTCACCACAAGAGTTACTACA
This sequence comes from Papaver armeniacum, assembly GCA_023531295.1. Lineage (NCBI taxonomy): Eukaryota > Viridiplantae > Streptophyta > Magnoliopsida > Ranunculales > Papaveraceae > Papaver > Papaver armeniacum. The sequence goes on from JAJJWW010005077.1 coordinate 23,677, forward strand.
CATTACAAGTCATCACAGTCTTCACTGCATCACTGGCCTAAGGGGGGAAATGAATATACTCATCTCACACAATGGCCTCGGAGACGATTATGGCAAAGAAGCCTCCGTGGAAATTTCCGAGTGTTTGATTTGTGTACACAGTTCAAGAATGACTCGGGAAATAATCTATCTCAGGCCTACACAAACCACGCTTTGCTAAAAGGGGTACAAACAAATTTGAAGAAGTTATCTTCCCAAGAAAAGAGTTACAGTGACAGCTTCGTGGTTATTGGGAGATGGCAGTTTAAGATTACATCTTCGCATACAAGTTCACTGCAGAAGTTAACATGAAGATGCTTATTTATGCCTCAATGGGTAGTAGAGAAAGTCATCTTATGATGAAAGATACCCATACAGTCATTTGTAATCCTATTTAGAAAGTGTTATTCGTAGAGTCATGAGGTGGTGTCATTACTAGTTTATACCCAGACTTCAGTTGTGAAGATACACGACATGTTTACTACGGGGAAATGATTCCAAGCTCAAGTTATTAGATTATTTTTGAAGGAGACTTTGATCAAGTCGATTGCTACAGTTACACGAAAGAATTCAGCTTGTTATGGGCCTTATTGTGGTTATGGAAACCGCATTCATGTCTTTTACGACGTTAGAGAATGAGCTGCAACAACTGTGTTTCGTGGTCGATCTCACTTCATATCCTTGAGGACAAGGATAATTTGAAGGGTTGGGAATTTGTCATGTCCCTATTCGGGGCTGACCACTTACTAAGGGAAGATAGTATGTTAGTAAGTGTAGTAGTAGGAGTCATACGAGTGGCACGTGCCAGTGCAATAGTCCTTTCCTCTTTATAACCTTGAGTTCATGTAATTGAAGATATTAACGAAATAGAAATTGTTGTTTTTGGTTTTGTTCTTCCGCCTCTCTGAGGTTTATCTTCAATTTCTGTAGTGTAGATCACTACAAGTTGATTATGAAACTGAAATCGATAGATGAAGAGTAGAGTTAGGTTTACTTGGTGGTGGTTTTAGTTTGAGCGACCGATTGAATACTCAGGAAGAAAAGGTAAAGTAGGGTTTTCCTGTGAATGATTAAGAAGAGGAATTAGAGTTCGATTGTCAAATCGTAGTGAAGAATTGGGTTTGTGAAATTGGGACTGGAATTGAATTGGGGAAATAGCTATTCAGAGGATGCTGATGCTTGGGTAAGACTTCGATTTCATGTAAGTTTGGTAATTTAGTTTTAATTATTTAGATTATTGAAAATCATGTTTGTGGATGAAGTTGAGGTTGAGTCGAGTATAGTATAGAGTCGTGGCTGTTTTTTTGTTGATTTCGAGGTGTTGGAGTTGTTGAGTTTGAATTATTATCCGAGATGATTTGTGTTTTTTGATGGAAACTGCAGATGGAATTTAAGTTAGTCAGTTTGTGTATCCAGGTGTAGGTATTATGAGTTAATCTAAGTGGAGGAGATATTGTATATGGTATTGATTTGGTGAAGAACATAATCTAGATGAATGAGTGATTGCAGGACATGAGATTGGATAACTAGGTATAATGAATTTGAGCTGTTGGCGATGTTGTAATGTTGGTGGTAGTGAATTTGAGAGTCTCAGATAGTAATGGGAGTTACTGAGATGGAGAAGATGTGTTGAATGGCATATAGAATCTGTTTGAAATGGAATTGTTTTGAAGATAAAATGGTTAAGGTTTGGAACTGATGAGGTCACAGGCTGTTGGAGATTGAGTTAGTAATGGTGCTGGTTCTGTTGTTGTTGAGTGTTGAAGCATTGAACTGAAGTTTCAAGTGATGAAGGTTTGGTAAGTGCATGATCTTGAAGATGTTAAGAGAGTTAGAATGGATGAGTGATTGTGTATATTAATGATGAACAGAATTGAGAAGTTGCAGTTGGGGAAAGATTAGTGGCTCGATAAGTATGAGTTGAATTAAGTACTGGAGCTATACTAGTAGTGTATGTATTGCAGGTCATGAACATTAGTAGAGAAGGTGTTGCATAGATCTGAATTGTCAGTTGTAATTGAATTATGAAGTTTGAATTGAGAATATGTGTTGCTGAGAACTTTGGTTATCGATAGTGAGAACTGAATTGATATAGATAGTGTTGTTGTTTATAAACAGAGATGAATGAAGTTTTTAATAGGATTTTGGCCTTTGGAGTTTGTAGTTGTTGTACCATGATGGTGCAGCAGAATGTTTGGCCTGAGCAAGGGCCTTGGTTTGTATAACCTGAATCAGTCTTGTGGCCTGAGTCAACTCACCGATTTTCCCTGACTTGACCTGAGTTGGACCCTTGACCCGATCTGACTCAGTTGACCTGACCTTAACCGTTGACTGTTGACTTGACCAATGATCAGGACTTGACTTTGAATAGACGTTGATCGTTAGTTGACTACCTCTAACCATACGTTGACCGTTAGTGACTGTTAGTTGACTCAGATAGACCAGGCCTTAGGTTAATGGGCTTATTTATTGAACTTGGGCTTAGGACTAGATTTCTATAATTGATGAATTGGACCCTTATGGTCCGAATTGGCCTTTGACTTCTTCTACAAAGTTATAGATATTGATAAGACTTAACTATTGGACTATAGAACCAACCTAATTAAATTAGTAAACCTTAGATGTGCTAAAGGTAGAGATTAAAAAGGTGTAGAACCATTAGATGTAATTGTATGGTTCATGTGTAAGCCTTTTGGCTAAACTCTTAGAGTTCTTGTGTGATTACGAGTTAGTGTTTATTAACAACGCATCGAATCAAAGGATGAACCAATGGATCGTGGATCTCGAGGTAGGCGTGGCTTGTCATCAAAAGAGGTGGAATTTACATTTAACTCTTTTTGTGATTGTTGTTGTTTTCTTTCAAAAGAGTTTATGTTTAACAAATTCATGCATTGTCTGATTGTATATTCCATGCATTGTTTAGTTTTAAATTCCGAAAGTTCTATTATTTCTTTTAATCTTTCTATGGTCCAGGAAAGGAACTCGTAATGCTTTGTTTGTCTTTATGAAATGTTTGGGAAATAAGAATTTCCATTTGAATGCTTTGAAAATAAGATTTTCCATCTATGGTATGTAGGATACTTTGCTCCTTCATTTATACCTACTTTCTTTCTAGCTTTTATGCAATGTCTAGGCGATACACCAAAATATTATTATTAGGTCCGGAATTTGGCATTGAATATTATACATTGTTTGTGGAGGAGTTAGTTCCATATACATGATTGTTTATCTCCGTGAATTGATTATCTTTAGTGTTTTGGGAAAACATGAATTGTTTTCCAAATCATTCCAATGATTACTTGAAAGTTAAATGTTATTCCTACTTTGGGCACCCTTTTTAGGATGATGTGCTCACACATTCCCACTTTCGATTTCGAGACGCATCGTAGTTGCGCAGGAAAGATTCAAAGGTTGAGTCGTTAGTTGGATAACTTGCCATGTTTATTATGTTGTATATTCTATTTGTAAACCAAATGACTATTGTATATGTATCATTTGAGAGGAGTTCTTGTATATATATTTGAGAGAGGGGTTAGTTTTGGGTTAAGTTGTAAAAGATTTCTTAATTGGTTGTTTAAGTAAATGATTTAGATCCTTAGTGCCTCTTTATTTGGATAATATCTTGGATTAGTCAGCTGCTAGTTTTGGGGGCGCTACAGGTTACACCAATTACCAGGACCGTACCAATTACAGGGATCGATTACACAACACTCGTGATCGGTCACACAAATTACTTGATCGGGTCACACCAATTACAAAGATCGATCATACCAACACATGGTGATTACTTAGGACCGGTTACACCAATTAATAAAACCAATCATACCAAATCATAAGTCAGGCATTGTGATTAGTTATACTAAGATACATAACATAGTTAAGATCGGTTCTACCATTTCACACATAGGGTCATCCAAAGATTTGTAATGAATAGTGGGACCAATAATCCTACTCGATTTCCATTTCGATTCACAGAAACATGTTCATGAATGTACTTCCTTTAAACGAATGTAAAACATTGTTTCCTAGGATGAAATCTTCACCATAACCCATTCACATAATCACAGCAATATATGTCGATGTCATATCTACGAAGTTCAAAAGATAAGCATTATACTTCGTAGTCTAATTCCCTAATACATGATATTTGATCATACTATTATGATCATGTCACATCACTAGAGTATTATACAATATGTACAGTATATATAGCTTCGTAGTTATGTTTTCAATATAGCACGACTTGAAAGATACGTTAGGAATGAAACAGTTCAAGTCAATATTAATAACCTCAAGTGGAAGGATGATGTCGTTGTTGTAGTTTGCTACTTCTTCACATTCTTCAGGTCTTCAGAGTAATACTTGTATGTCTCAACATTCCTAGACTTTCTAGTCTAACCTAAATGAAGTTGACTCTAGTATTTAATCAAGCGACTTTAGATGAGTTTTGATACACTAAAATATGACAAACAAAACTTGACATACCAGCTTGGTGAGTTCAACCGAGCTATGCTCTAATAATCTCCCCATTTGTCAACTTTAGTGACAAAACTCTTATTACATATGGAGAAACAAATTACAAAAGAATTCATTTTACATACGCTTGATTCCAAATTTCAACAAAGACAATAACCTCGCATGTATTCAATCAATAAATGTCGTTGTTGACATTTGAATAACAAAACCTTTTACTCCCCATAAAGGTAAGCTAGGTAAATATTCAACTGATCATCTTTGTTATTCCCCTTTTGTGGTTAGAATACTACAAAAAGCAGTATGATATGTCCCCCTAGTCAATGCTTTACTCTTTCGTTATATATAACGTTTAAGCACAATTGTCATTTCCTTAGTGATTGCAAATCACTTGTTTACTCAATATATTTCTTCCCCTTTTTGTCACAAAATGACAAAGGCTCGAGCAAATAAAGGAAAAACTGAAAGGATATTACAAATCTAACAGACTTGTAAACAACCTATAAGAGTTAAGCACGAAGGTTTCTGATGGACGCATTTATGTGTCTATTTTGATCTCGATTTTCTATTTTGTTAGTACCCATTTTGTACTTATTTTGGTATTTTATGTGTTTGTAGGTATTTTTGGGCAATAAGATTTTTTGGAGAAATCGGGCTCGAAAAGTTACACCAGGAGGACACCTACTATTCGTACTATCATTTGGATAAGGGGCACCCAATTGATAAGGGGCACCACGTGCTATTTACAAGAACACCAAGTGTTAAAGGCACCCCGTAATTGATAAGGGGCACTATCTTCTACAATTTGAATTTCTCGATTTAAGGAAAATGGATTTTCACGGGAAGAATTAGGGTTTGATTTTTGGAGAGGTTATTGAGAGATTCAATCGCTAAAACTTCTTGATGGGCCTGTTTGGGCTTGATGTGCAAGGTATAGTTAATGGATTCTATGAAGCGGGATAGATAATCGATTTGAAGCAAGACAAAGGTCGGAAATATACCTTGAGTTTCGTTGGAAGATTTGAGAAGAGGTTTGGACGAATTCGGTGGACTTTCTATTGATATAGACTGGGAATGATCCAAAGGATCAAATGAGAAGGTATTGAAGATGGATTAGATAAAAAGGAAGCTCGGCGAACTTTCATCAAAACAGGAAATAGAAAAGTTATCTGGGATTATGTTGGTATTTCTTTTGAGGAAGTTACGTACGTAAGAGAGGAAATCTTCAAAGTGAGACGATTGCTTTGGATACTTTAATGTACCGCAAAAGACGCGTCTGTAAGAGGAAATAATGGGTAATAAAATCCGTGACTTGGGTGAAAAGGCATGGATATATAGGAGAGATTCTAGAGAGTTATATTCTACTGGTGGCATATATATAAGTTGTTCCAAGTCCAACAGGAGAGTCGAGACTTTGGGGGACCAACAGAGGCAGAGAAGAGAAGAAAATCGAGTTGCAGGAATTATTATTTCGCTGGTGTAGAGGAAGAACACGAAGAACATATCTACGCCCTAGAGTAGTCGTTTATTCTACAAATGCCTTATTATTATCGTTTCCGTAATGATTTAATGCAACACCTATAAATCATTTGTGAATCTCAGTATTAGCACTTTTCTCTTATTTTTCACCTATTTGAGCTATGAACACTTATTTTGAGCACGTGAATAATATGAGGAGCTAAACCCCAATACTGGGATGACGGATGAAGCCATATTTCATGCGTGTGGTAATTATATTTAATTCTTTCATGACTTTTTGCATGGATTGTTAATTGTTTTATGGATTTTATTGAATGGTTGTGATTTCAATTGATGGGTTATACTTAGGTTAAGTCTTTTGATATCCCATGCTTTAGATATACGATCGTTGCTTTTCAAAAATCTACCTTGGCAAAGAAACGAGTCAATATTTTATTTGAGCTATAATTGTTTGGAATAAATATATGAATCACATGAATGAGTTTATGGTGGAATCCCGAGTCTCAGTATTTCTCGAAATTGTGACAAACCTTGTGAATATATTTTCTTAATTTTTAGTGTTATCTTAAATCAAACCTTTACAAGTCTGAGTTGAACGAACTTTTGTTACCACTTTCTACAATACATCAATTTTTGGCGCCGCCGATGCGGACTTGTTTTTAGGGGTTTAGATTTAGTTTTTTTTTTTTTTTATTATTTTTGTTCTTTTTTACGTTCTTGGGTATTTATCTTTTGTCGACAAGAGTTCTGGATCATAAAGAAAATTGAGCCAAGGAGTTTGGTGAGTAAAGACTTGGAGCTAAAGATTAAAGCGAAAAGAACTAAAAAGAAGACAATTTTATTTTAGTTATTTTGTTTTTAGGGTTTGTTTATTTTTAGAAAAAAAAGAAAAAAAAATTGCATTAGGTTTATTATTTTTGTAATTTTTCTTTTCTTTTTGGACTTTGGACTTTTGGACTTTGGACATTATTTTTATTTTTACCCTACGGAAGGGTACTTTAAATATAAACCTGTTTTGCAGAGAAGGAGGACAATTACGATATTGTCTCTCAAGACCTTGGGTTTACACCGACATAGAGTCGGTGGCCCGAGTTCGACTACAACCGATTCATTTCGGAACGGGAGGTAAGATTTGAACACTCGCGAATCCCACGCCAGTTATTCTGTCTTCCTTCGTTTGCATATATGCCGAGGACTTGAATACTGGCCGCTTTAATTTTCTAGTAAAGGACAAGGCCAGGCCATACAAGATAAGGGTTCGGATTTCATCACCTGCTTCTTCTTGCCCGCCTTAGGAACACGTAACTGCGTGAACCTAAGCCTTTAAAATTTTGACTAGAACAAGACCGAGTAGGGTAACGAGCTTAATAGGAAAGTCATTAGAAAATATTGGTTACTCTTTTAAGCACACTTGAAGTTCATGAAGGTTTCGTGAGTTGAATGCGTGATCGCGCCGTCTTGTAATTCCGTAAGGCCTTGGGTATCAAAGCTCCACCGAGCTTCCCTCTCCTCTATTCAACTTACTTTGACTCGGATTGATTCCAGTGGGGTTTGCTTAAATTGTAACGAATTCCCTTTTCGAAGGATTAGAAGTTTGGTCAGAAACAATCTAAGTGGAGCCATCATGCTTTTTGTTTGCTAGAAATCTCTAGGTTTGCTTTGGTTGAGTCGGCCTTGATTTGTGATTGCATAAAATCCCCTTCCTAATTCTTTTGTATGCCTGAACGTAAAAGAGACGCTCTAGGTAGATTTGTTAAAGAGAAACCTAGTAGTTCTAAGCGTCTCGATTACCTCAATTTAGAAAGTCCGATTTTTGAAGAGTCCGTTTTTGAACGTCCGTTTAAGGAGACAATCCCTAATATTAGATAGTGCCGTAAATGGCAAATTTGAAAGCCTTGTTGAACCCGGACTAGGGCTACTCGTTCCTCGTGTATCGGGTTAATCAAAATGAAGCAAATTATGAACTTAAACCGGGGACCTTACGGCTGCTCCCAATCTTCTTAGGGAAAGAAAATGAAAACCCCTATTTTCATGTTAGGGACTTTGAGGAAATTTGTAGTACCCTAAAGATTAGAAACCTTGATGATGATGCTTTGAAACTCAAAGTTATTCCCTTTTTTTCCTTGAAAGATAAAGCCAAATCGTGGCTATATAGTTTGGCTTCAGTTCAATTGAAACATATGAACAAATTACATCCGCCTTTTGAACAAGTTTTTCCCTAGGCACAAAACATCGTCTATTAGGACGCAAATATGCACGTTTTCTCAACGGGAGGGAGAATGTTTGTATAGGTATTTGGAAAGGTTCAATTATTTATTAGCCCAATGTCCTCATCATGGTCTAGAAAAGGTTAGGTTAGTTCAGATCCTTTATGAGGGTTTAGATTATTCCACTACGACCACCGTGAGAATCTATGTGTATAGGTGGGTTTGAAAACCAAGCAGTTGATGAGGCGATGACATATTTGCATGAAATCGCCGAAAAGACCCAACAATGGGAAAATAATAGGGAACCCGAGAAAAACAATTCTTCTAGGCAGAGGAAACGTTAATAGGGTGAAGGAGGCTTTGAATCGAGATGCCAAAATTTCAGCAATAGCGAAAAAGGTTAGAAGCTTTAGAAGTGGGTCACACTAGTGGTAGATTGGAGCCTTTTTGGGAAGTCGAGAATAATGAAGAGCAAGACAATGCTCTTTATAATAACACTAGATTTGATAACCGTCAAAAGTTTGACCCATATTGAAACCTATAATCCACGGTTGGAGAAACCATCCGAACTTTTCGTGGTCTAAGGGCCAAAGTCAAGGTCAATTTAGTAATTCTAATGCTCCCAGGTTTTGGTTACACTAAGAATTCTTCGGACCCGTAAAATAAAACGACTAGCTTAGAGGAATCTATTAAGATGTTAGAAAAAACTCAAGAAATGTTAGCACGTAACCATGTTAGTTTTCAACAGAAACCGTTTAACTTTCAAACTAATGCTCGAGCCTTGCTAAGTTAGAACTTCAAGTGGGCCAAATAGCTAAGACCTTAAGTGAAAGAGATAATGGAAGGTTCCTAGTCGGACTAATCCCAATCCTAGAGGAGTTCATGAAGTAGGTGCAAAAACATCGAATCGGGTTGAATGCTATTAGAACCCTTAGGAGTGGTAGAGTAGTAGACAATCGTAGTAACCATGCCCGATAGTGAACATACTTTGTAGTTCACCCTCGGGATCTCACCCCTCGGGACCACCACTAGCTGAGGGACCGATAAAATTTACGATGATGCCAATTCGGTTCCCGAGAGGTCCGATTCTGCCTAGAGCCCCGTTTCCCCAACTAGTAGTACCAACAAAGAAGGAATCGAACTTTAATGACATATTGGAGGTTTTTAAGCAAGTTACCATAAACATTCCTTTATTAGATGTAATTAGGCAAATTCCTACTTATGCCAAGTTCCTTAAGGATATGTGTACGTGAAAGCGAAAACTTAGCGTCCATAAGAAAGCCTTTTTAGCTAGTCATGTAAGTTCAATAATTCAGAACACCACAACTCCAAAGTACAAAGACCTGTGTTCCCTACCATTGCTTGTACAATAGGTAAACAGGGTAGAAAAAGCTTTACTTGACTTAGGAGTCACAGAACTTACGCCGTACCATGTACTTACAAACTAGGACTTAGTGAAATGAAACCTACTCGAGATGACATTGCGGTTAGTGACAGGCTGTCAAAATTCCTCGAGGTGTTATTGAGGATGTTCTTATTGAGGTCGACAAGTTTATTTATCCAGTGGATTTCATTGTGCTAGATACCCAACTTGTCCCCGACCCAGAGAACAAGATACCTGTGATATTAGGTCGCCCATTTTTAGCTACGTCTAATGCGATCATTAACCTATCGAAATGGTGTGATGAATTTATCTTTTGGTAATATGACTATGGAGATGAACATTTTTAATGTCGAAGCTACCCTATGAGCTAGATGACACATGTGTTGAAGAGGTGAACATGATAGAAGCCTTAGTTCAGAGTCATTACCAAACATTTTGTCGAAGACCCATTAGAAAGTTGTCTATCCCATTTTGGTTTAGATTTTGATGACGATAGCACTATTGCACAAGTGAATGCTCTATTAGATTCTACCCTGTGTTAGACACTCGATAGATGGAAAGCTAGGTTCGAACCATTACCGGTTCGAGAATACCTTAATTCCTTCTTTAGAAGAGCCTCTAAGTTGGACCTAAAACCACTACCCGACACTCTAAAGTATGTGTTTTTGGGCCCATCTGAGACTTTACCTGTGATTGTAGCTTCCGATTTGGATAGTGATCAGGAAAGTAGGCTAGCAAAAGTACTTCAAGACAATAAGGAAGCTTTAGGGTAGACCATAGCGGACATTAAGGGTATAAGTCCTGTGTGTGTATGCATCGATTCATTTAGAAGAAGACTCCAAACCTTAGGAGATCAACGTCGATTGAATCCTAACATGAAAGAGGTAGTTCGAAAAGAGGTGCTTAAGTTGTTAGTGATGTTTTTTGAAGTTGTTTGTAAAGTGGTAAGAAAGATGTCGTTCCTCTCAGACTCGTGAAGGATTTTTTTTAGACTTAAATTCAAAACAAAAATAGAAAACTCGCTAAAAATTATAGCAAACTCTAACAAAGATGTTATCAATATTAAAAGAACACCGAGGCTAAGATTCCACTATTTTCCAATTTCAAAGTGATTTAATCCAATATTTATATTCATGCAATTTTTCATTCAAGTTGATTCTAAACTATTGCAACGAGTAGATTCTCAAAATAACAAGTGTAAATCCGAAGCATAGAACATCAAAAACCTAGGTCCAAGTATGCTCTATCAAAAGAAATCACAATTGTTTAACAAAAATCATTCAAACAATTATCGATCAAGGCAAAATAATCATAAAAATAATTGCAATAAATAGATAAATAAAAATATACCACTTCTTGTTGGAAAAATAGCTTCCTCTATCGCCTCAAAGAATGGGGTTTAGCTCCTCATATTAATCAAGACCTCAAAATATGTGTTTATGGCTCAAAAGATGATTAAAAGGATGAAAAGTAATAACACTGCCCGATTTGCAATGGTGCAGAGTGTGTTACAGAATCTCTGTTACAAAGGGGAACAAAGTAATTAAAAACCACCGCTGATAAACGATATATAAGTTCTCACATTTGAATAACGATAGTTTTCCACGACACAGATGCTCGTGTGTCTTATGTTCTTCGTGTTCTTGATGTTGCAAGAAGAGAGAAAATTGTTCAACTCGTGATTTGGCTTCTGTTCTCTTCTAAACCTCCCCAAAGTGTACGTAACCCTTTGTGACTCCCAAAGAATCCTTTTTATAGCCAATGAAGCCCTAAACTCGATATAATTCCTTCTTTTCTTTGCGAAAGTCTCGGACTTTTCTTTCCCTGCCAAGCCACGTGATTTTCTCCCCAAGCTTCTCAACGCGTCGTGGGTTGTAAAAATTCTTCCTAGGATAGAAACAAATCCCACGAAGATATTCTATCCTTAGCTCCACTCGCAACTTCCACAAATAAACCCGTGATACTCTCCAATCCCCTGTTTTCATATTCCGGCTTATCTAGCCCAATCGGTTGGCTCCAATCAATCGTACCAACCCCGTTATGATCAAGGAAGTCCACCCCAACCGAAGTATGCAATTGAATCTCACTAAATCGTGAAAAATCCAACTCCAAATCGCTTTGTACGTTGTTTTGATTTCCGCCAAAAGTACTTCAAACGGAGAAGAAAATGGGACGCCCTAACCAGAGTAGGTGCCGATAGCGATTGCCTTGGGGTGTCCTGAGGGTGCCCCTTAGTAATTTGGATACCCCTTATCCGTAGTGAGGGTCTGAATAGTATGTGTCCTCCGGGTGCAACTTTTCGAGCCGATTTTTCCAAAAATGTATATTGGCCAAAAATACCTACACACACATAAAACACCATAATAAGTACAAAAATGAGAACTATCAATATATAGAATCGAGACAATTTAGACACAAAAATGTGTCTATCAAATACCCCAAACCTATTATTTGCTAGTCCATAGAAAAAAATAAAACAAAATCCTAACTCACTTCATCGCAGCATCGTCGATTGCATTTAGCGTATGCAATAAGCCTTTAAACCCCTAGGTGGCCCTAGTGGCCGAGTTATAGCCTCGGGAGGGTTTACAAGAGGTATACCTACAAAACCTTTATACTCCTGCACCCTAACTATCAACTTGAGAACCTTGGAAGGCAATAAAGAATCTCCTTGGTTGGCATACTTATTGACTACGGGAGGAAGTACCACGATCACGAAATTCCAATTGTTTGTACACGAGTTTTGCACTCAAGCATAAGTCACAGAGCTCTACTCGGATAGTTTTCGATCATCATAACCGAGTCAACCAATCACATGGATAGATTAAGAGATGGATATAGAATAACATAGATGGTTTTGATGTTGACTAAGGTGAACAACGTTTCATATCTCATTTGAAGGCCTTTGCTAAAACGAACCTATCCTAATGGACCGAGATACTAGTCCGACTAATATCAACACAACTAGCATATACAAGGGAACCAGGTGGTCGATAATCCTAACTCTAGGTCAACACAATCGGCATATACAAGGGTTCCAGTGGTGAATTTAATGAATTTATTAGGTTGGTCGATGGTCTAGTCTCAATTTTTTTTTTTTTTTTTTTTTCAAATTTTTTTTTTCCCGGTATCTCAATCACTCTATTTCACCCTAGCAGTGGTAACAAATTGAATCGTGAGCCCCACCTAATCACTTAGACAACATAATTTAAAGAAAACAAAATAAAAATAGAAGTGAAAAGGATTCAACGTGATATGGCGAAACTACCATGTTTTTATTTAATTCTAACACCTGAGCTCGTGCTTTTATGAATAGACTCTTTAGATGTTTCCATCTAATCGATTAGTTCCTCAACTCCTACAACCAAAATGCTTCCATCCACTTAGATTAGTTAGTGCCATCCTTAATAAGCATAAATTTCTAGGCTCGAGTTTATTTATTGTAACAAAAAAGGTAACAAAAGTTTCTACCCCACCCCAAACTTAAATCTAACATTGTCCTCAATGTTTCTAATTAAAGAACAGTACCAAAAATATAAGTAACATGAGGAAATAGTAAAGAGAGAAGTCTGAAAGATAGTACTGGGTGAAGTGTAACCAAAAACCTACAAAAATAATATACAACATACAATCCGCCTCGATGGTCAATCAAGGTAAACGGGGTCCTCCGGAGGGACCTCCTCAACATCACCGTAGGAAAAGGCTCTAAAAGGGTTTCAATCGGCGACTGTTAACCTTTGAAGAACTACTACCATCCTGGTGTCTCAATCTCAATAGCGCCATGAGGAAAAACAAGACGGACCACAAAAGGGCCCAGGTCCACGAGGAGAGCGCAACAGGAAATAGATGCAAACGAGTGTCATATCACGTAAGAACTTTTTGACCGGAGAAAATGACTTTCGTAAAATATTATTATCATGCACAAGTTTCATTTTGTTCTTATACTCCTTAGCACTATCGTATGCATCTCTACGAATCTCGGCCCAACTCATTGTTGGAGCTTTTGTGAGCTCTGCCTTGTCAGTGAAAAGTTTAAGTTCTTAATAGCCCAATAGGCTCTATGCTCTAACTCGACAGGGAAGGTGACATGCCTTGCCAAATACTAGACGATAAGGTGACATTCCAATGGGTGTCTTAAACACAAGACGATAAGCCCATAAGGCATCAAGTAAGCCTCGACGACCGAGTCTTTCCTATTAGGATTAACTGTTTTCTCAGAATAAGCTTAATTTCCCTATTTGAGACTCTACCGACCCACTAGTCTGTGGGTGATATGGGGTTGATACTTTGTGGGTAATACCATATTGTTTCATTAAAAGTGCAAACGGTCACATTACAAAAGTGTGAACCTCCATCACTAATTATAGCTCGCGGCGTACCAAAACGTGTAAGTATGTTCTCTTTCAAAACCGGACTACGACCTCGTGGTCATTTGTTTTACACGGAACCGCCTCAACCCACTTAGACACATAGTCTACAGCGACAAGTATGTAAAGATAACCAAAAGAATTAGGGAAATGGACCCATAAAATCAATGCCCCACACATCAAAGACCTCAATCACTAAAATAGGATTCAAAGGCATCATATTTCTACGGAAATGGTTCCTAACCTCTCGGGCAACGCTCACAAGAAACACAATGACTATGGGAGTCTTTAAACAATGAAGGCCATAAAAACCACACCGCAATATCTTAGCGGCCATCTTCTTAGCACTAAAATGACCCCACATGCATGTTCATGACAAAAGGAGATAATCTTTTGGACTGGTCACTCTGGTATACATCTCCTAATAATCTGGTATGGACAATACTTAAACAGATAAGGATCGTCCCAAAAGAAATGCTTAACCTCGGCTAAAAACCTAGAACGATCTTGCTTACCCCAATGTTGAGGCATTCGACCAAGAATAAGATAATTCACTATATTCGCATACCAAGGTGATTGGGAAACAGAGAACAATTGTTCATCAGAAAGCTATCCCTTATAGGAAGGGAATCACTAGGGGAACTAACAACTAGCCTAGACAAGTGGATGCTACATTACATTTTCGACACCCTTTTTGTCTCTAATGTCTGGACAAAATTCTTGTAACAAAAGGATCCACCTAATCAATCTAGGTTTGGTATCCTTCTTAGACAAAAGGTATTTCAAAGCAAAGATGATCGGTATAGATTACGATCTTAGAACCTAATAGGTAGGATCTAAACTTATCCAAGGCAAACACGATGGCTAACGAGTTCCTTTAGGTAGTGGTATAGTTCATTTGGGCATCATTCGAGTTTTGCTAGCATAGTAAATCACATGAAGTAATTTGTTTTCGCTGACCTAGCACAATACCTATAGCATAATCTGAAGCATCACACATAATTTCAAAGGGTAGGTTCCGAGTTAGGTGCCCGGACTATCGGGGCAAAAGAGTGAGTAAATTCTTAAGCTTCTCAAAAGCCTCTAAGCAAGCATCATCAAAGACAAACTTAACATCTTTTGCAAGCAAATTGCAAAGAGGTCTAGAAATCAAGCTAAAATCCTTAATGAATCGAGGGTAAAAACCCGCATGCCCTAGGAATGACCTAATATCTTTTACGTTTTTTGGGACTCGTAAAGTCTTAATAAGGTCAACTTTGGCTTTATCTACCTCTATACCCTTTGAAGAAACAATGTGCCCTAACATAATTCCCGATTTAACCATAAAATGGCATTTTTCCCAATTAAGCACTAAATTCTTTTCCTTACACCTAGTCAACACTAATGTCAAATGATGCAAGCACTCATCAAAAGATGAACCAAACACGAAAAATCATCCATAAAAACCTCTAGAAACCGTTCTACCATATCGGAAATTATGCTCATCATACAACGCCGAAAAGTCGCAGGGGCATTACATAGCCCAAAAGGCATGCGTCTATACGCAAAGGTACCAAAGGGACAGGTAAAAGTGGTTTTCTCTTGGTCCTCCGGGGGCGATAACGATACGATTATAACCGGAGTAGCCATCTAAGAAGCAATAATGACTATGTCCAGCTAATCTCTCTAGCATTTGGTCGATAAAAGGAAGGGGGAAGTGATCCTTCCTTGTGACCTTGTTCAATTTCCTATAGTCGATCATGCAGACACGCCATCCCGTGGTCACTCGGGTTGGGATTAACTCATTATTATCATTACGGACTACGGTGATACCCCGATTTCTTGGGGACAACCCGAACGGGCCGACCCACTTCATCGGTCCGAAATTGGGTAGATAATACCCGCATCTAACAACTTAAGCACCTCTTTTCGAACTACCTCTTTCATGTTAGGGTTCGATCGACGTTGCATCTCCTAGAAGGTTTGGAGTCTTCTTCTAAATGAATCGATGCATACACAAAGAGGACTTATACCCTTAATGTCCGGCTATAGTCCACCCTAAAGCTTCCTTATTGTCTTGAAGTACTTTTACTAGCCTACTTTCCGATCACTATCCAAACTAAGCTACAATCTGAGGTAAAGTCTCGGATGGGCCTAAAAGCACATACTTTAGAGTGTCGGGTAGTGGTTTTAGGTCCAACTTAGGAGGCTCTTCTAAAGAAGGAATTAAGGTATTCTCGAAAGCGGTAATAGTTCGAACCTAGCTTTCCATCTATCGGTGTCCAACACGGGGGTAGAATATAATAGAGCATTCACTTGTGCAATAGTGGTATCGTCATCAAAATCTAAACCAAAATGGGATAGACAACTTTCTAATGGGTCTTGAGACAAAATGTTTGGTAATGACTCCGAACTAAGGCTTCTATCATGTTCACCTCTTCAACACATGTGTCATCTAGCTCATAGGGTAGCTTATCGACATTAAAAATGTTCATCTCCATAGTCATATTACCAAAAGATAAATTCATCACACCATTTCGACGATTAATGATCGCATTAGACGTAGCTAAAAATGGGCGACCTAATATCACAGTATCCAGGGTTCTCCGGGCCGGGGACAAGGTTGGGTATCTAGCACAATGAAATCCATTTGGATAAATAAACTTGTCGACCTCAATAAGAACATCCTTAATAACACCTCGAGGATTTTTGACGGACCTGTCGCCTAACCGCAATGTCATCCGAGTAGGTTTCATTTCACTAAGTCCTAGCCGTAAGTACACATGGTACGGGCAAAGTAAGTTCACACCGGCTCCTAAGTCAAGTAAAGCTTTTTCTACCGGTGTTTACCTATTATACAAGCAATGGTAGGGGAACTCGGGTCTTTGTACTTTGGAGTTGTGGTGTTCACGAATGATGAACTTACATGACTAGCTAAAAAGGCTTTCTTATGGACGCTAAGTTTTCGCTTTCGTGTACACATATCCTTAAGGAACTTGGCATAAGCGGGAATTTGCCTAATTGCATCTAATAAAGGAAGGTTTATGGTAACTTGCTTAAAAACCTCCAATATGTCATTAAAGTTCGATTCCTTCTTTGTTGGTACTAATAGTTGGGGAAGCGGGGCTCAGGCAAGAATCGACCTCTCAGAACCGAATTGGCATCATCGAAATTTTATCATGTCACCTCGGCTAGTGGTGGTCCCGAGGGGTGAGATCCCGAGGGTGAACTACGGTATGTTCACTATCGGGCATGGTTACTCGATTGTCTACTACTCTACCACTCCTAAGGGTTCTAATAGCATTCATTTGATTCGATGTTTTGCACCTACTTCATGAACTCCTCTCGGATTGGGATTAGTCCGACTAGGAAACCTTCCATTATCTCTTTCACTTAAGGTCTTAGCTATTTGGCCCACTTGAAGTTCTAACTTAAGCAAGGCTCGAGCATTAGTTTGAAAGTTCTCGCTTGGTTTCTGTTGAAAACTAACATGGTTCTGTGCTAACATTTCTTGAGTTTTTGCTAACATCTTAATAGATTCCTCTAAGCTAGTCGTTTTATTTTCTCGGCCTGAAGAATTCTTAGTGTAACCAAAACCAGGGGAGCATTAGAATTACTAAATTGACCTTGACTTTGGCCCTTAGACCACGAAAAGTTCGGATGGTTTCTCCAACCGGGATTATAGGTTTCGAATATGGGTCAAACTTTTGACGGTTATCAAATGTAGTGTTATTATAGAGAGCATTGGCTTGCTCTTCATTATTCTAGCCTTCCCAAAAGGCTCCAATCTACCACTAGTGTGACCCACTTCTAAAGCTTCTAACCTTTTTCGCTATTGCAACAATTTTGGCATCGATTCAAAGCCTCCTTCTACCCTATTAACGTTTCCTCTTGCTAGAAGAATTGTTTCGGGGTTCCTATTATTTTCCCATTGTTGGGTCTTTTCGGTGATTTCATGCAAATATGTCATCGCCTCATCAATCTGTTTGGTTTTCAAACCCACTTGTACACATAGATTCTACGTGGTCGTAGTGGAATAATCTAAACCCTCATAAAGGATCCGAACTAACCTAACCTTTTCTAGACCATGATGAGGATATTTGATTTAATAAATCATTGAACCTTTCCAAATACCTATACAAAGATTCTCCCTCCTGTTGAGAAACGTGCGTATTTGCGTCCTAATAGACGATGTTTTGTGCCTAAGGAAAAACTTGTTCAAAAAGGCGGATGTAATTTGTTCATATGTTTCAATTGAACCGAAGCCAAACTATATAGCCACGATTTGGCTTTATCTTTCAAGGAAAAAGGGAATAACATGAGTTTCAAAGCATCATCATCAAGGTTTCTAATCTTTAGGGTACTTACAAATTTCCTCAAAGTCCCTAACATGAAAATAGGGGTTTTCATTTTCTTTCCTAAGAAGATTGGGAGCATTTTGTAAGGTCCTGTGGTTTAATTTCATAATTCTCTTGTTTGACTAACCGATACACGAGGGACGAGTAGTCTAGTCGGGTTCAACAAAGCTTTTAAAGTTGCCATTTCGCACTATCGAATATTAGGGATTGTCTCCCCAAACGGACGTTCAAAACGGACTCTTCAAAAAATCGGACTTTCTAAATTGAGGTAATCGAGACGCTTAGAACTACTAGGTTTCTCTTTAACAAATCTACCTAGGTGTCTCTTTTACGTTCATGCATACAAAAAAATTAGGAAGGGATTCTATGCAATCACAAAACAAGGCCGACTCAACCAAATCAAACCTATTTATTTCTAGCAAGAAAAAAAGCATGATGGCTCCACTTAGATTGTTTCTAGACCAGCTTTCTAATCCTTCGAAGGGAATTCGTTACAATTTAAGCAAACCCTCTCGGAATCAATCCGAGTCAAAGTAAGTTGAATAGAGGCGAGGGAAGCTCGGTGGAGCTTTGATACCCAAGGCCTCACCGAATTACAATGCAGCAACGATCACGCATTCAACTCACGAAACCTTCATGAACTTCAAGTATGCTTAAAAGAGTAACCAATATTTTTCGAATGACTTTCCTATTAAGCTCGTTACCACTATCGGTCTTGTTCTAGTCAAAATTTTAAGGCTTAGGTTCGCGTGGGTTACGTGTTCCTAAGGCGGGCAAGAAGAGAACGGTGATGAAATCCGAACCCTTATCTTGTATGGCTGTGCCTTGCCCTTTACTAGAAAATTAAAGCGGGTAGTATTCAAGTCCTCAAAGCATATATGCAAACGAAGGAAGACAGTAACTCAGCGACGGGGATTCGCGAGTGTTCGTAATCTTACCTCCGTTCCGGCATGGGGATGAATCGGTTGTAGTCGACTCGGGCCACCGACTCCTATGTCAGCAGTACGAACCTAAGTGCGAGAGACAATATCGTAATTGTCCTCCTTCTCTGCAAACTTGATTTATATTTAAAGTACCCTTAAGTAGGATAAAAATAAAAATAATGTCCAAAAGTCCAAAAGTCCAAAGTCCAAAAAGAAAAGAAAAATTACAAAAATAATAAACCCTAATACAATTTTTTTTTTTTTTTTAAAAATAAACAAACCCTAAAAACAAAATAACTAAAATAAAATTGTCTTCTTTTCCGTTCTTTTCGCTTTAATCTTTAGCTCCAAGTCTTTCTGAAATCACCAAACTCCTTGGCTCAATTTTCTTTATGATCCGTAACACGGAGACAAAAGATGAATACCCAAAACGTAAAAAAAAACAAAAATAATAAAAAAAAACTAAAAAAATAAATCTAAAACCCTAAAAACTAGTCGCGTCGCGCGCCAAAATTGATGTTGTTTTGAAGTTGTTTGTAAAGTGGTAAGAAAGATGTCGTTCCTTTCGGACTCGTGAAGGATTTTTTTTTAGACTTAAATTCAAAACAAAAATATAAAACTCGCTAAAAATTATAGCAAACTCTAACAAAGATGTTATCAATATTAAAAGAACATCGAGGCTAAGATTCCACTATTTTCCAATTTCAAAGTGATTTAATCCAATATTTATATTCATGCAATTTTCTCATTCAAGTTGATTCTAAACTATTGCAACGAGTAGATTCTCAAAATAACAAGTGTAAATCCAAAGCATAGAACATCAAAAACCTAGGTCCAGGTATGCTCTATCAAAAGAAATCACAATTGTTTACCAAAAATCATTCAAACAATTATCGATCAAGGCAAAATAATCATAAAAATAATTGTAATAAATAGATAAATAAAAATATACCACTTCTTGTTGGAAAAATAGCTTCTCTCATATCGGCAAAGAATGGGGTTTATCTCCTCATATTAATCATGACCTCAAAATATGTGTTTATGGCTCAAAAGATGATTAAAAGGATGAAAAGTAATAACACGACCGATTTGCAACAAAGGTGTGAGTGTGTTACGGAATCTGTTACAAAGGGGAACAGTAATTAAAACCACTGCCGATAAATGATATATAAGTTCTCATTGTTGAATAACGATAGTTTTCATGGCGAGATGCTCGTGCGTCTTATGTTCTTCGTGTTCTTGATGTTGCAAAGGCGAAAAAATTGTTCAACTCGTGATTTCAGCTTCTTGTTCTCTTCTAAACCTCCCCAAAGTGTACGTAACCCTTTGTGACTCCCAACAATCCTTTTTATAGCTAACAGAAGCCCTAAAACTCGATATAATTCCTTCTTTTCTTTGGCAGAAAGTCTCGGACTTTTCTTTCCCTGCCAAGCCACGTGATTTTCTCCCCAAACTTCTCAACGCGTCGTCAGGTTGTAAAATTCTTCCTAGGATAGAAACAAATCCCACGAAGATATTCTATCCTTAGCTCCACTCGCAACTTCCACAAATAAACCCGTGATACTCTCCAATCCCCTGTTTTCATATTCCGGCTTATCCATCCCAACTGGTTGGCTCCAATCAATCGTACCAACCCTGTTATGATCAAGGAAGTCCAGCCCAACTGAAGTATGCAATTGAATCTCACTAAATCCGCCGAAAAATCCAACTCCAAATCTGCTTGTACGCTATTTTGATTTCCCGCCAAAAAGTACTTCAAACGGAGAAGAAAATGGGACGCCCTAACCGCAGTAGGGGTGAGATAGCGATTGCCTTGGGGTGTCCCGAGGGTGCCCTTAGTAATTTGGATACCCCTTATCCGTAGTGAGGGTCCGAATAGTAGGTGTCCTCCGGTGCAACTTTTCGAGCCGATTTTTCCAAAAATGTTTATTGGCCAAAAATACCTACACACACATAAAACACCATAATAAGTACAAAAATGAGAACTATCAATATATAGAATCGAGATAAGTTAGACACAAAAATGTGTCTATCAGTTAGATGCGGGTATTATCTACCCAATTTCAAACAGTAAGTAGGTCAGCCTCTGGTTCGGGTTGTCCCCAAGAAATCGTGTATCACCGTAGTCCGTAATGATAATAATGAGTTAATCCCAACCCGAGTGACCACGGGATGGCGTGTCGCGTATCGACTATAGGAAATTGAACAAGGTCACAAGGAAGGATCACTTTCCCCTTCCTTTTATCGACCAAATGCTAGAGAGATTAGTTGGACATAGTCATTATTGCTTCTTAGATAGCTAATCCGGTTATAATCGGATCGTTATTGCCCGGAAGACCAAGAGAAAACCACTTTTAATTCGTCCCTTTGGTACCTTTGCGTATAGACGCATGCCTTTGGCTATGTAATTCCCCTACAACTTTTCGGCGTTGTATGATGAGCATATTTTCCGATATGGTAGAACGGTTTCTAGAGGTCTTTATGGATGACTTTTCGTTGTTTGGTTCATCTTTTGATGAGTGCTTGCATCATTTGACATTAGTGTTGACTAGGTGTAATAAAAAAGAATTTAGTGCTTAATTGGGAAAAATGCCATTTTATGGTTAAATCGGGAATTGTGTTAGGGCACATCGTTTCTTCAAAGGGTATAGAGGTAGACAAAGCCAAGGTTGACCATATTAAGACTTTAAGGTGTCCCAAAAACCGTAAAAGATATTAGGTCATTCCTAGGGCATGCAAAGTTTTTACCATCGATTCATTAAGGATTTTAGCTTGATTTCTAGACCTCTTTGCAATTTGCTTGCAAAAGGTTAAGTTTGTCTTTGATGATGCTTTTTAGAGGCTTTTGAGAAGCTTAAGAATTTACTCACTACGCCCAGATAGTCTGTGCACCTAACTCGGAACCTACCCTTTGAAATTATGTGTGATGCTTGATTATGCTATAGGTGTTGTGCTAGGTCAGCGAGAAAACAAATTACTTCATGTGATTTACTATGCTAGCAAAACTCGAATGATGCCCAAATGAACTATACAACTACCGAGAAGGAATCGTTAGCCATCGTGTTTGCCTTGGATAAGTTTAGATCCTACCTATTAGGTTCTAAGATCGTGTCCCCATACCGATCATGCCGCTTTGAAATACCTTTTTGTCTAAGAAGGATACCAAACCTAGATTGATTAGGTGGATCCTTTTGTTACAAGAATTTTGTCAGGGACATTAGATACAAAAAGGGTGACAAAAATGTAGAAAGCAGCACCACTTGTCTAGGCTAGTTGTTAGTTCCCCTAATGATTCCCTTACTATAAGGGATAGCTTTCTTCCGATGAACAATTGTTCTTTTGTTTCCCAATCACCTTGGTATGCGAATATAGTGAATTATCTTGTTCGGGGTCGAATGCCTCAACATTGGGGTAAGCAAGATCGTTTCTAGGTTTTTAGCCGAGGTTAAGCATTTCTTTTGGGACGATCCTTATCTGTTTAAGTATTGTCCGGACCCGCATTATTAGGAGATGTGTACCCGAGAGTGACCAATCCAAAGTATTATCTCCTTTTGTCATGAACATGCATGTGGGGGTCATTTTAGTGCTAAGAAGACTCATTGCTAAGATATTGCAAAGTGTGGTTTTTCGCCTTCGTTGTTTAAAGACTCCCATAGTCATTGTGTTTCTTGTGAGAGTTGCCAGAGGTTAGGAACCATTTCCCTTAGAAATATGATGCATTTGAACCCTATTTTAGTGATTAAGGTCTTTGATGTGTGGGGCATTGATTTTATGGGTCCATTTCCTAATTCTTTTGGTTATCTTTACATACTTGTCATTTGTAGACTATGTGTCTAAGTGGGTTGAGGCGGTTAGGTGTAAAACAAATGACCACGGTGGTCGTAGTCCAGATTTTGAAAGAGAACATACTTACACGTTTTGGTACGCTCGTGAGCTATAATTAGTGATGGAGGTTCACACTTTTGTAATCGACCATTTGCACTTTTAATGAAACAATATGGTATTACCCATAAAGTATCTACCCCATATCACCCAGACTCAGTGGTCGTAGAGGTCTCCAATATGGAAATTAAGCGTATTTTAGAGAAAACAGTTAATCCCAATAGGAAAGACCGGTCGCCGAGGCTTACACGATGCCTTATGGGCTTACCGTGAATGCGTTTAAGACACCCATTAGAATGTCACCTTATCGTTTAGTATTTGGCAAGGCATGTCACCTTCCCCTGTCGAGTTAGAGCATAGAGCCTATTGGGCTATTAAGCGCTAAACTTTTCACTTGACAAGGAAAGAGAGCTCACGTAAAAGCTCCATTTCAATGAATTAGACGAGATTCGTAGAGATGCATACGATAGTGCTAAGGAGTATAAAGAACAAAATGAAACTTGTGCATGATAAGAATATTTTGAAAGTCATTTTCTCCAGTCAAAAGTTCTTCTCGTATGACACTCGTTTGCATCTATTTCGGGAAGTTGCGCTCTCGGTGGACCGGTCCTTTTGTGGTCCAATACTGTTTTTCCTCATGGCGCTATTGAGATTGAGACACCGGATGGTAGTAGTTCTTCAAAGGTTAACGGTCAGCCGATTGAAGCCCTTTTAGAGCCTTTACCTACGGGTGATGTTGAGGAGGTCCTCTCGGAGGACCCTGTTTACCTTGATTGACCATCAAGGCGGTTTTGTATGTTGTATATTATTTTTTGTAGGTTTTTGGTTATACTTCACCAGGTACTATCTTTCCGACTTCTCTCTTTACTATCTCCTCATGTTACTTATATTTTTGGTACTGTTCTTTAATTAGAAACATTGAGGACAATGCTAGATTTAAGTTTGGGGTGGGGTAGAAACTTTTGTTACCTTTATGTTACAATAAATAAACTCCCGAGCCTAGAAATTTATGCTTATTAAGGATGGCACTAACCAATCTAAGTGGATGGAAGCATTTTGGTTGTAGGAGTTGAGGAACCAACGATTAGATGGAAACATCTAAAGAGTCTATTCATAAAAGCAATGAGCTCGGTGTTAGAATTAAAGAAAAACATGGTAGTTTCGCCATATCTCGTTGAATCCTTTTCACTTCTATTTTTTGTTTGTTTTCTTCAAAATATGTTTGTCTAAGTGATTAGGTGGGGCTCACGATTCAAGTTGCTACCACTCGCTAGGGTGAAATAGAGTGATTGAGATACCAAAAAAAAAAAAAAAAAAAAAAATTGAAGAAAAAAAAAAAGTTGAAGAAAAAAAAAAAGAAGAAGAAGAAATTGAGACCGAGACCATCGGACCAACCCGGAATAAATTCAATAAAGTCGACCACTTTTTGGAACCCTTGTATATGCCGGTTGTGTTGACCTAGAGTTAGGATTATCAACCAATGGTTCCCTTGTATATGTCGGTGTGTTGATATTAGTCGGACCAATATCTCGATCCATTAGGATAGGTTTATTTTGGCGGTGGCCTTCAGACAAATATGAGAAACACCGATTCACCTTAGTCAACATCAAAACCATCTATGTTTTTTATATCCATTTCTTAATCTATCCATGTGATTGGTTGACTCTGGTTATGATGTCCGTAGGAAACTATCCGAGTAGAGCTCGTGACTTATATATGAATTTTAGTATGCTTGAGTGCAAACTCGTGTACATCAATTGGAATTTCGCATCGTGGTACTTCCTCCCGTAATCAATAAGTATGCCAACCAAGGAGATTCTTTAGTGCCTTCCCGGGGTTCTCGTGAGATAGCTAGGATCGGGTGTAAAGGTTTTGTGGGTATATCTCTTGTAAGCCCTCCCGAGACTATAACTCGGCCACTAGGGCCACCTAGGGGTTTAAAGGCTTGTTGCATACGCTAAATGCAACCGGACGATGCATGCAAATGATGAGTTAGGATTTTATTTTATTTTTGATTTGATTTGCTCGGGACTAGCAAATAATAAGTTGGGGGTATTTGATGGACGCATTTATGTGTCTATTTTGATCTCGATTTTCTATTTTGTTAGTACCCATTTAGTACTTATTTTGGTATTTTATGTGTTTGTAGGTATTTTTGGGCAATAAACGTTTTTGGAGAAATCGGCTCGAAAAGTTGCACCGGAGGACACCTACTATTCGAACTCTCATTTCGGATAAGGGCACTCCAATTGATAAGGGGCACCCACGTGCTATTTACACCCCATAACACCAAGTGTTAAAGGCACCCAGTAATTGATAAGGGGCACTCATCTTCTACAATTTGAATTTACGACCAAGGAAAATGGATTTTCACGGGAAGAATTAGGGTTTGATTTTTGGAGAGGTTATTGAGATATTCAATCGCTAAAACTTCTTGATGGGCTGTTTGGGCTTGACATGCAAGGTATAGTTAATGGATTCGGTGAAGCTGGGATAGATAATCGATTTGAAGCAAGACAGTGGTTGGAAATATACTCGGAGTTTCGTTGGAAGATTTGGGAAGAGGTTTTGGACGAGAATTGATGGACTTTCTATTGGATATAGACTCGGGAATGATCCAGTACATCGAAACAGGGAAGGTATTGAAGTTGGATTAGATAAAAAAGGAAGCCCTGCGAACTTTCATCAAAACAGGGAAAGAGAAAAGTTATCGGGATTATGTTGGTATTTTTGAGGAAGTTACGTACGTAAGAGAGGAAATCTTCAGTGAGACGATTGCTGGATACTTTAACAGCTGCAAAAGACGCGTGTAGAAGAGGAAATAATGGGTAATAAAATCAGTGACTTGGGTGAAAAGGCGGGGGATATATAGGAGAGATTCTAAAGAGTTATATTCGTCAGGTGGCATATATATAAGTTGTTCCGAGTCCAACAGGGAGAGTCGAGACTTTGGGGGACCAACGAGGCGGAGAAGAGAAGAAAATCAAGTTGCAGAATTATTCTTTCTGCTTTGGTGTAGAGGAAGAACACGAAGAACATTGTTGATGGTGGGTTTTCATTTGAGGTTAAAATTCAAAAAGGAAAAATTATCTTGTTGACATCTTGTAAAAGATAAAGCCATTAATAAGTGTTGGATACTCCCTCACTTAATTCTGCAAGAATGGAGCATGTGGCAACAATCACATTCGTGAATACATGAAATTCCTCCGTGTTTGGAGCATGTGGCAACAATCCCATCCTCAGTGAATTTCTAATCAGCCTTGTATTTCCAAAGTACTCATTATCGGTGTGGCATGGCGTTTGAGGTGTTACTCCACAGAGTAACACGAACCTCCAAGCACTATAATGAAACCATGTACGAAATACCGTCAGGGCGACTCCAGGTGTGTTATACTAGCCCGATTGAGCCCTCTCGGTGTGTTATACTAGCCCGATTGAGCATCTGGATTGACCGTATCAGTCCAGATATGATCGCAGTCATCCAACTCCATAAGCATGATTGGATGACCCAGATCAATTCCATCACCCCCAAGCAGGTATGGAATATCCACTACCGAACCAATGCGGAACCCGCACGGCCTGGCCATCGCCTAGCTTGCCAAAAAACGTTCATACCAAGCATTATGGACCGGAAAACCCCAAATTAGGGTTTGCGGCATATTACATGTGTCGTAAAATGTCGTAACCATCCATCTTCGCGGTATAGATGGAGGGTGTAGATGTAGATTCAAAGGGCCCAGAGCATGTCAACACGATCACCGCGGGGCGCCTACACACTTGACCAATCGGTCAAGACCAACCATGTTTGGTCGTGACAAAATCGTCAGCCCAAACAAGAGATGACGCACGCTGCTTTGAAACCCAAAATTAGGGTTTTGAGCATCACGAGCGTCCATCTTCTCCGGCATGAATGGAGGGTCCAAGATTAGATTAGCGGTCTGTCATACCAAAGATGACCACCGTGGACCCATCTATTCCCTAACCCGATCGGCCAAGGCATATCATGCCTGGATAATCAAAACGCACGCTCAAACTAGCGTGGTCACACCTCCCAAACCGCAAACCGATCTCGACCACTCAACTTCACGGACGATTTGGATGGCTCGGATCACGTTTCATGGGATATTCTTGTATAGGCGTAAACACCAGCTGTCACCCTCACACAGCCAATCGGCCAAGACCGACCAAGATTGGTCATCTTGGAACGTCGCCCAAGAGGGCGTGAGGTGCGGCCCTTGCTGGCACTAGTTTTTTCGCAAATCGATCTCGACCACTCGATTTCACCTGGATGAATTGAGTGACCCGGATCATACTTTCGTGAGGTAATGGGGTATAGGCGCCTACACCATCATGCCGTCTACACGCATGTATGGTCGGCCCGGCTAAAGTTGTATCCCATGCTTGGTTTCGACTAAGTCAAGAGTGATGCCTACGCACCTCTTCAAAAACCCTAATTTCATTAACGGTCGCGGATGAGTGTCTCAAAGATCATCTCATCCGTCCAACTTCACCATCTTGGTTATACAACCACAGGGGAGTTAGTTGGTCGGTGGGCGTCATTACCCATCACTTTACCACACGAGGATGCAAGCACGTGATAAAATACACACGATACTTCACAAGTATCGACTTCTGAATAACGCAGTTATTCAATTCAAAGATTACATGCTATCTTTCGTGGATCCACGATCCACACATTCCGGACATCAATCATGTCACAAGGCGGGGGATACATACTTTGGGGTATTGGTCTCAGCGGTTTACGGCGTGCGGCGTGCAACGCGCCATCACAAGAACGTGTTAGGAAGTCATGGACAGTTAGAGATGAACAGGAGAAGTGGGCAAGGCTCGTGTATCACCAACGCACAACTCCGGTACTCCATCACTCTACTTCCTCCACTTCCCACGCAGAGACGTGAATAAGACTCAATGACTTGTATAAATAGGTTCTCCGCCCTATTTCCAAAGAACAGAGGAACAAGAGAGGAAAAACAACAAGAAAACACCTAGAGCCTGCTTACACCAATCGTAAGCTTGTTCACTTTCCTGTTACAAGTCATAAGCAAGTCTACACCTTCACAATCTCAACACCTTCTTCGCTTCCCTCCCTAAGATCAACCCCATCTCCTTCACTTTGTGACCGAAAGAAATCGAACAGCCATTTCTTGTTTAGGGGGACTTGCACGATTGATCTCTCGAATCTATAAGCACTCACCGCTACAGTGCATTTGTTTAAGGTTTAAATTCATTCCTCATCCACACCCCAAATTACCAAATTCTGCAGGAGTAGTTTTCACCATAAACAAACATACTACGCCCTGTGAGCGATCGTTTATTCTACATCAGCTTATTATTATCGTTTCAGTACTGCAGTTTAATGCAACACCTATAAACTGTTGCGAATCTCTGTATTAGCACTTTTCTCTTGTTTTTCACCTATTTGAGCTATGAACACTTATTTTGAGCACGCGAATAATATGAGGAGCTAAACCCCAATACTGGGATGACGGAGGAAGCCATATTTCATGCGTGTGTTAATTATATTTAATTCTTTCATGACTTTTTGCATGGATTGTTAATTGTTTTATGGTTTTATTGAATGGTTGTGATTTCAATTGATGGGTTATACAAATCGTTGCTTTTCAAAATCTACCTTGGCAAAGAAACAGAGTCAATATTTTATTTGAGCTATAATTGTTTTGGAATAAAATATGAATCGCATGAATGAGTTTATGGTGGAACTCGAGTCTCGGTATTTTCGAAATTGTGACAAACCTTGTGAATATATTTTCTTTATTTTTAGTGTTATCTTAAATCAAACCTTTACAAGTCTGAGTTGAACGAACTTTTGTTACCACTTTCTACAATACATCAGTTTCACATACCACTTTAGATAACCAATATTAAAACCGAAACTACAAGGAATTTAGTTTTAATATGTTATCAAGGAAACAATTTCCTTAAGCAATTTTTCCTTATAGTTTAACAAATCGACTAAGAAACTTAATTCCCTTGTTAAACCGCGGTTGTCAAAAATATGTTTTACACATACCCAACCGGTTCATTTCGATAAGACCAAAATAAAGATCAGAAATAACTTTATTTGTCTCATAAGGTTCTAATTATTCAGACTATAACTTAGACCTTTCTCTTTAGACAAGACAAACATTAGGTTAGTTAACTAGTTTGTCTTGTCAAGGCATTCGATTAGACTTGAATAACCGAATCCTCCAATTTGATAAGTCTAACTAAGATCAGAATTAACTTAGTTTCTCTTATCCAGAATCAATTTGGACTAAACAAATGATCTAGTATTTCGTTAAGCCATAAACAATACATACAAACCAAAATAAATTGACTTGCACAATTATTTTCTTAACCGGAAGTAATTGAAACAAACATAAACATTATAGCACTGCAATTGCACCGAATTTCGTTAAGCTAAAACACTTGATACCCAACATTAAAGAAGATATCAAACAATAAGTTAAATATTGACATAGTTTTTCTTAACATGAAACAATTGAATCATACACACACATCCATACACAATATAATGGAACATATCAATTGTACCGAAATTTTGTTAAGCAAAAGAAAAATATATGCAATATAAACAGGCTTTTCTTAAACAGGAAAAAGATTAACTAACAAAATTGTTACCTCAAATTACGAAGCCTCTTCTCTCCTGAAATATATATCATTAAGCGCAAGTTCAAATAAGAACTCTCCCCCCCCGTGTGTTGTCATCCTCTCGCAAGAACAAAAGAACAACAACAAAGGAAACCTTTACCAGAGAAAGGTTGAAACGGTTTTAACTAATGCATGCCAATCGCAAAAATTGAAAACCCGAAACACATATGTTATGCTAAACACAACTCATGTAAACATAAATTGATTCAACATATTGTGACTTTTCACATATGAGTTTCAATCGAACACCTTATGATCCTTTGATAAAGCCTACCAACATGGTCTAGAACTTAATCCCGCTAAATCAAAAGCCACACAAAACCATAAGGGCCACATCATATGAGATCGAATATTAAGGTTAATAAACCGAAATCAGACATCCCATAAACCGAATACACATAGAAAAAATATAAACATTCATTCACAGGCTATGTAGTCGGTAACCATCACAACAAAAATTATAAAATAATAATATTATTCATAAATAATTGATAGTTTTATTCAAAAATAGACCTTATACAATAATTGAAGTAAATCAAAACATTGATGTCTATTTTCTAGATTAGATCTTTGAGCAGTCTTCTTCAAAGATCATCTTCAATATCCTCAAATTTCTCAGGATCTCCAGCTACTGCATCACAACTAATTTCTGAATTCTACACACAGTACCTTGATTATGTTCACATGCTAAACCATTAACCTTTCAATTAATATTCCGAGCATACTCCCTATTACCGATTCCAAGTTTAATCAGCTTTCTTTGGTTACGGATAACAGTTCTTAGTAATGTTTCCTGTCTATGTTGAGTTTCAACAAAACTGAGGAGGACTTGAAGAAGATTGAGAATATCATCTTAGCATCCAAACTATTTTGGACCAGAAGATCAGTAACTCCTGCTTGAGATGTCACATCTTCATTCTCTTTTCGTTTATCCTTACAACCAGATTTCTTGAAGGAGTCAACAAGATGAATGGTTTCATTAGAAGACATTCCACTCAAAGCTTTCAAAATATTAGCTTGACATCCGGTTTGAGGATACATCTTTTTAGTATAAGTTCTCAACTGGGATGAGTACATATACCGCAGGATTTCAACACATACCAAACATAGGTATCATCCTTAAATAAATAATTCTAACCAGATTCGAAAATATTTCCGCATCTTATGTGTTTCCAAATCATAAAGATTTTTTTCAAAAAGAATCAATCTTCTAAATCATGTATCTAAAAATACTTTAGACAAGAAAACTCATCATGTTTACACAAGTTGTTGTAAGACAACTTTTCTACACATGAATATCTTCGGAGTAAATTATGTATTCTCTTTATGTTGAATAAGAGATATTAACGGATTTTGGATGCCCAGATACTTGTGCTTCCTTACATCAAATGATTGGGCATTGTAAGGATGTACTTTCCAACATTGTTAAGTGTTGGGATGAGAGGAGTTTTCTTCACCAAGTACCATTGGAGCACCATCTTCCTTCTTATCTTTAGGGACATGATATTGTGTCCTCGTATGGGTTTCAAATGTGTTTGACACATCCTTTTCATCAGAAATATTGTGTGACATTATATTCTTGATTACTTTTTGAGCCCAGGATGGAATATCCTTTTTATTCGAACCCAAATAGTCTTGATCTGACATCATACAGATTGCAGAGATCTTTCTTTCAAGAATTTCGATATGCCTTTTTAAGGTATTCATACTGTAGTTGCAGGAAATCCTACAATACATCCCTCACAAGAATTCATAATAATCAACCCATCTTTAAGATTAACAATCACACTTTTATTAATTGAGTTAAAGAATTTTACAAAGAGGAAATGAAATCAAGAATACAACTATTTCTCTAGACTTTCTCTCTCCTCAAAACTTTCTCTCCACTCTAAAAAGATCTCCCCCTCTCTCAAGCCTGTTCGGCTCTTTATATAGAATATTACATAGTAGGTGACAGCTAAAATTGTCCTTTATTTTCGGATCCGGCTTTGCGATATTCTCGCAAGTATATAAATGTTAAATTTCTCAACACTCCTAAATCTCGCTAGATCTCCATAATTTTCTCATGTTTAGGCCGCCGGTAAATGCATTGTGTCATTTACTCAGAATCCATCTCGATATCTTCAGAGTGTATTGTATAAATATTTCGCAAAGGTATTGATGTTGCGATATTCGATCCTACATCTTGCCTCTTCTCATGTTTTCTCTGCGAAGGAGAGAATGTCATGAGAATTAGTACTTCAAAATGTCAGCACTGTTTCATTTTTCCATATTCTTCCCGTATTGACATGATTACGTACTTTTACGCGAGAATTTATTACACGTATCTCTTCTTCCATCCATTTCTTGACACGTCTTTTTGAACCGCTATTTCTCAACCGTTCACGTCTACTCTTCACATTAAATGTGCTTATCTTCTCGAGAATTCTTCTCTTGTATATATATTCTTCTCATTCTTCTCTTCTTCTTTTTTACTTTCCTTCTCATTTTTTCTGCAACTTTTCTTCACCGTTTCTCCGTAAATTCCGCTCCTGCTGCTGTAAATTTTCTTGTTTCTACTTCTTTTGATATTTAATTTCTTCTTCATTCCCATACTGAAAATGGCTCCGGTGATCGTAAATATGAAACTTCTCTTGAAGGAATTGAAAGATCTCGAAGGGAGAGGTTTTACATTAGCCACCATTCCCAATCAAGGAGCTAAATCCATTCTTTCTGCTAAATTGTTTTCTGATCATCATTGTGATGATAAAGAAATCATAATTTCGCTTGGTCAGATTCTCGCTGGCCTTCTTATCCCTCTTCACGATCCAAATCTTCCCTTGTTTTATGAAATTCTTGCTCATGCGAAATTCTCGCGAGCCATCTACTAATTGAGTGGGGACTGCATTCGCTTAATGCTTGAATTCGCCAACCGCGGCCTTTGGTAAAGGATCTCTTTATCCAAAATAAGTTAGGGATCCCGAATATGAGGATTTAGAAATACTCATTTGAAAAATACACCGTGGAGAGTTTCTTTGAAAATTATGAAGTAATAAACATGAAAAATGATAAAACTCATTTTGGGTGCTCGCTTGAAGAGGAAAGAAAATGTTGCGGCGATAGAATACTTATGCAGGACATTGATTGGCATTCTGGCAAGAATAATATTCCTCGTCACTCTAAAGACGACAGATGGTGCGTCTTTCCACTGGTTTTGAAGGGACCTTATATCTCAGGTTCAAATGTGCTTCCTGCGAATCTCGCAACTTATCAACCTTGGGTATTTAATTGGCCCGAGAAAGCGAAAGAGGTAAATCTTCCTCACTTCATAATCTTTCATTTGTTGTTACTTTCTTGTTTTCTAATTCTTGCAAAAATTTTAGATTAAAAAAGCTGAGATCGAGCTATAATAGGACTGGGAAGGCTAGCACTTTATCTGCTCTACGCTCCATCACAGATGAAGTAAGAAACATTTTTATACTTTTAACAATATTGTTGCCTCTGTTTCTTATCTTCATTTGTGTGCGAAGGTTGGTGTTGTAGTTGTTGAAGAAGAAGAAGGATCTAAGGTTGTGAAGACCAAAGGCAAAGGTAAAGGCTCTCTTCGCAAGGAAAAATCCGCCGCCCCACCTCAAAGAAGCGAAAAGTTCATTCTCCTTCTCCTTCAAATCTTCGATCCGAGAAAGTTCTAATGACGATGATGATGATGATGTTGATACTTCTTTCGCAAGAGAAGATTTTCCAGCTGAATCTTCTATGGCACAAGCCGTCTAAAGCATCTTCTCCGACTCCATGCAAGGATCGGGGATGATCATCTCACCGGCACATGCAGAGCTCTTGCGAACATCTGTGATGCCCCTTTACTAGATGGTGGTGATTCTCTTCATGGGGTCTCCGGATCGGTGACTCCTAGCTTTTCGAATTCTCTTGGTATCTTGGTATGCCTTCATTTCTTTTTTTTCTTCATAACTTATGATTTAAAGTTATACTATATCTTGACAATTTCTTTATTTTCCTTCGCAGACCGGAAAGCTTCTTTTGGTTGCCTCCATTTGGAAAAGAGACGTGGTATTATTGAAAGAAGAATCTTCAACTTCGCAAGAGAAACGAAGAACTGGAAGTCAAGTTTTGATCTTCACGAAGAACAAACAGGTTAGAAGCTTATTCTTCTTCTCAAAAGGACAAAATATCTAGTCTTGAGGATTCCAATAAGCAACTTTATGGTATGAAATTTTTCATTTTTCCTTTATTTTATTTTCTCATTATCCTCCCTCATCTAACTTATCATTTTCGCACGCCTATAATCTTTCTGATGAAGCCATTCTCCTTCACACATTCCCCAATTCTATGGATAATAATACCCTCCTTGAACACCTTAATAATTCCTTAAATGGCTTTTCAAAGGACAAGATTAAATCTCTTCCCATAAATGAACTCGAGATCCAAACTTCGCCTCTTAGAAATTGACCATAGATCCAGCTTGGGCTTAGCCAACCAATTTAAGCGTTCTATCTTAATTCTAAAGAGGAAATTAATGCTTTAAGAACCAAGATCGAGTGATCTCATAGATGATAAAGATCGCATCGCTAGACAAGATGCTCAGCGTTAGCGAAATTTCAAAAACTCTTCTTGAGGTTCAAATTGAAGGATGAATCTAACCGCGAAAAAATGATGTACTTAGCGAAAGAGAGAATCGATTCGCTCTCTTCTTCTCATAAATAATGATGACGAATTCGCTTGGGCTGCGAAAGTTCTAGATGACACGTAAATAATGTAGGTGTAAATGTTAGTCTTCAAGTCGAGCACACGGCCTTGGTTAGGGATATGATTTGATGAGAGAAGGTTGTTAATTGTTCTTCTTTATTAATTGTTCGTCTTTCATAAACTATTACCAAGGTGTTGACTCATTATTATATGTTCGCGAAAATTTCAAGGGAGGTTTCTCAAAAGAATTGAAGAACTTGAGTACGAAAAGTAGCAGCTCGCAAAGGATCTTTCTTCTCGTAATGATAAATGCTCTAGATCGAAGAGTCAACTAAAGATTATTGTTGCGAACTTTAAAAATGACGCTATTCTTTTTTCGTGAATCGACTATTAAGACGGTACTCATGATGACAATAATATCCCTCATTCTACATATCCTTGCCTCTTAGAAGAAATCCCCAAGAATTCACCTCCTGCGGATATTTCCGACGGTGATGCTAGTGAAGAAGAGGAATCGATAGAGGCGAAGAAGAAGAAGGATCCGATGAAGATGATGAAAGAAGAGGAGTCAAACAAGAAATAGCTCTATTTCCTTCTTTTTTCTTTTTGTAATATCCGTACATTCATTATTTTAATCTCCAATCTTTGTAATATTTTGTCGCTAATTTCTTGAATCTTCAAATGCAAGTTCTACCTTTTTTGTTCATTTCTCTCGTTATTTGTATTCAAATGAAAGATTAAGCAAGTTACTTTTGAATAGCAACATGTATTCATGCCTCATTCTCAGTGAGTTGTTTTTTGAATTTTTAATTAGATATTTCTTGGTTTCTTCCAAGATTTTATTTTTTCTTTTTCTCTTATGTGGTCTTATTTGCCTTCCTAGTTAAAGGTATTATTTTGCCACCTCTTGTCATTGCGACAAAATCGCAGGACGTCTTTACACTTTCATGTAATGACCCATTGATCTTGTCTTATCATTTTCTAGTATTATTGCCTCGTAGGATATTTTTCATGTGACAATATGACATTCCTAAATATTCTTGTGAACATAAAGCCCCATGACATTGCTTAGTCTTGAAGAAATCGCAGGACGCCTTTTACACTTTCATGCATTGACTCATTGATCCCGATCTTATCTTTCTCTTTTGTATTCTTGCCTCTTCAGGATTGTCGCAGAAATATGACAAGCCTAAATTTTCTTGCGAAAATAAATCCTCATGACATTTGCGTCTTAAGACACTTATCATCTCCCTAATGGAGGGTGCCGCCCTTATCTTCCCCCTGGTTGCCCCTTCAAGGAGGCGTACCTCTACCATACAAGGTTGGCTCCTCCCATCCTGGCCTTAACAACAACTTGAGCTTGTTTTCGCAGCCTCTTATCCCTTTTACCTATATGGCTTATGGTTACGAAACTCGCACCCTAAGTGGGGTTTCTTGGCCGAAGTAAAGATACGTCAAGACTTGCCAAGAATGGCTAAGACACTTCAAATTCCCTGTGCACTCTTGGCTCAACCGCAGCTCCTCGGCGCTTGGATCGATGCCGCACTCCTTGAAGAGACCTCGGTCGTCCAACCTAAGTCATAAGCTTAGGTTGAAAATCCAAGGTACCTCTCTGGATGGGCTTTATTGACCCCAAATATCCATGACTCAGTTCAGGGCGGTGTAATCTTTTGTCGAGCCATGAAAAATGTTACCCCTTCTATGACGCACTTTAGGTCTTACATTTGCCTCTTGAGAAATTTTGATTTCGCGAACTAGGTGTACGCCATAGAAGGTTAAGCCCCTTTCTCGATTGTTTTGTTTCTTCTTCTCGTATACGGTTCTTTTGTAATTTCGCAATCTCATCTTTGTCATTCATAATTATTATTTTTTGTTTTTTTTGAAACAAATCAACCATACATTTTTCTTTCTTCTCCCAATTTTTACTTTAATCCAACAAGTACATTCATTCTTTAAGTCTCTTACTTGCATTTTTACGCCTCGCATTTTTGAAATTTTTCATTATTTTCTTATCTTTTGCAAAACCTTCGCCACTTCTCTATCTTCAAGATGCATTGGTTTCTAGCAAATTTTCTTCTTCTCTTTGTTCTATTGCATCTACCATCAATCTTTCACTTTTTTTTTTTTCTCGATGTTATGTTTACAATTCTTCTTCTTCGCACTCTTTCTTCGCAAGATTCTATATCAATTTCATAACACTTCTTTTCTTCAACCCAATCTCCTTTTATGATGCCAATACCACTGGGATGAAGGAACTTGATACATTGATGGAAAGTCGATGCTACACCTAGAATCCCATGTAACTGTGGTCGTCCAATCAATGCGTTGTATGGTGATTCCACATCGATTACACATAACAAAATTTCGAGGAAAATCCTTTCAATGGAATTCTCGTGATATTGACTTCTCCTTTAGGCTTATTGGCGTGGGTACCATTAAAACCATAGATTTTATAGGTTGAAGGTATTAGATCTTCATCTTTCCTCCCATAATTTTGTAAGCATGATAAAAAAGGATATCCATTAACTTCCAAGATCGATTAAAACTCGTTGATTGCCCATGAATTCTCGCCTTCATCATCTTCATCATCACTAAGTTTTGGGTTAATCTCCAATATTACCACTAATGGGTTATCGCGCATCTTGCCATCCTCAGTACTTCTTCCAGGTGAAGGAAATAGTCTGGTTTTGCCATTCTTTCATGGGCGATGCCTTCGCAATGTTCATTATTTCTTTATCATCTACATCTCTTGCGAATACCCCCCGCCGAGAGTGTTATCGTTAAAGTCTTCAATCGTTCTGTACAAATGTACAATAGAGTGACAAATGATTCTTTTCCTTTGCTCCAACTTCTATTACAAATGTTTCTCCTCCTTTTGTTGTATTTACTCGCGATTTCTCGCGGTGGTGGTAATGGTTGAGATCAAGTTGGCTTTTTAGAAAATGATTTAGTTTCCCTTGATCTATCATTCTCGAGGATGATTCTTTTTATATTTCGCAATCATTTGTTGAGTGTCCATGAAAATGGTGATAAGAACAAAATTCATGACTTCTGTCGCTTCGGAGGTGGTCAATTTCATGTTCTACATGGCGCGGTATGTTTTCCATCAAGATTATAGCTTCCCATATTTTCTCCACACTAGCATTCAAGGGTGGCATTTTAATTTCTTCCCATATTATCTTATGACTTCGGCCCTCCGTGATGGTTTTGCCTCCGACCTCCATAAGTTTCTTTTTGATGGTCAAGTCTTTGAATTTTGTTATTTCCACCATTTATAGAAGTTTCTTTCTCTCACGAATTCTTCTTGATCACGACTTCCCATAGATACTAGCCAACGACTATCTCCCATTATCCTTTCTTGTTGTCCTTGGCGTGCTCGCCACCGTACTTATCAACTTAGGTAACAAGATTGCATTCACGCTTTTTGAACTTGTGTTCGTAACCTGGTATGATTCCATCTCATTTTTCTTTTCCTCAAGAGCAATATACTCCTCCCCAAATTCTCGCAACTCGGGCCATTGTGATCGTATTCTTGATTCGAAAATTTGAATGTATAATGATTGGTTGTAACATAGCGTTAATGAATGATAGAATGAGATATCTCTCATCCACCACGACCAGCCATATCACTACACATTGTCTTCCACCTCATGGTTAGATGTTTTAAACTTTCACCAACCTTTGCTTTAACCCAAATACATCTTCAATGCTGTGTCGCGAGGAATTGTTACTTATTTACGCCCCTAAAAATGTAGCCTCGCAAATGGTTGAAAGATGTTATAAAAGATTTTGGCAAACCTTCAAACCATTTCAAGGCCTCTCCTCGTTAAAATTGATGCAAAATATTTGCACAAACACAAAGATCATGGTTTTCCCATTGTAGCATACATCTCACATAAGCTTTTGATGTGTTGTACCGCACAAGTTGTTCCGTCAAAAATGCCGGTTAACTGGTAAATTGCACTTTGGGGGTATTCCTCCTAATTGTACTTGTGTGAATGGGGTTTTCGCGGCCTTCTTCTATGGCTTCATCCAGCTTGTCTCCTACCTCCTTCTCTTTATTATTTAACATTCCTCTCATTTCCGCTATAGCTCTCTCAAAATTTGTTCATTTACAATTTAATTTGGATCCATTGGTCTTTTAACTCCGCCTCTTCTTCGCGTTCATATCTCTGCTTTGATTTTCTTGTTCATCATTTTATTCGTCTTTCTGCGATTTTCTCTTTTTCATTTTTCTTTCATGAATTCGCACACCATTATATTTCTCATTTTCTATTCTTTTGTCGCCTTTCGGCTCTCCTTTGTACTCTATCATATTCTTCATTGATATTACCATTATCACATTTTGTTCACGCCTTCTTTCTCGATTATCATGATTGTTAGTGAATTGCCTCTAGTAGCTCTTGTTCTTCCACCCTCGCTCTCGCCTCTTCCCTCTCGCAGCTAGACGTGCTTGTTCGGGTGTAATGTCTTTCGATTTCATCTTCAATTATTTGTCGATTTCTTTGAACTTCTCTCCCATGTAATATTCTCCTTCCTTCTTCCCGATTATTTGCCCCCAATTGTCTATTTCCATGATTTCTATCATTTTGTCCATTTTGAAGAGTTTCACCACGTTGGATATAACGATCTTCCATTACTTCTCTTCGCGACGCTTCTTCGTCTGATTTTGTACTTCCCTCTCGAGTTTCTTCATTAACATTTTCATGTGCGAATTTCGCCTTATTTCTCTTCTAACTGATCTTGAACTTGATCTTGTAGTGCTTCTTGACCTTCTACATTGTAATCTCATGTTTTCACATCCTTAACTCATGATTTTGCCTTGTCGATTTGCGCGTTCTTCTGCTTCTAATATTCTTTCTTCATGTATTCTTTGCCTCAATGCCTCTAACGCTACAATCTCTTCATTTCCATGAATTATTCCTCCAATTACTTATTGTCTCTCTCCTCTCGGCCCATTGCTTCCTAATTGATGCTCTTCTCCCCATTTCATCTATTAATCTGATCGCCAAGTATGTACACTCACTCTATCATAATCCACGCGATTCTATTTTGTATCGGGTGTACGTTGAATTGGCGGTTGAACTTGATTTTCTCCAATGTTTCTTGTGTTCACTCTTGAAGATTCCTCCATTTTATCTCCCCCTTTTCCCGACAAGTCTCCTACTCATTCTAACTTGATTGTTGGTTGTTTTGATGTATTTTTTTTCTAGCCATTTTTCAATATTAATAAGTTGTTGAAAATTATATGAAATTCTTTATCTACTACTCCAAATTCTTTCAAATCACAATATCAATCTTCAATCCCTGTTTCTAGCGCATTATGTAGTTGCAGGAAATCCTACAATACATCCCTCACAAGAATTCATAATAATCAACCCATCTTTAAGATTAACAATCACACTTTTATTAATTGAGTTAAAGAATTTTACAAAGAGGAAATGAAATTGATAGGTGTAGAATACACCGTATTTACTATATAGAGTTTATGCTTTCTTTGCTATTTTTCTTGTGAATTATGTACTTTTTACGCGTGCTTTTGAGTTTTATAGGTGCAATGGAGTCATTTGGAGCAAAGATTCAATTCTGAACTCGTTCAAATACAAGATTTCTACTTTTCATTGTGTAGAGGACGAGAAGATGAAGACAATGCCGAAAGAATGGAGTCATTCCGAGTTCGTATGAAGAAGTTATGGGCAAAAGAAGAACTTGAAAGACTAAAAAGGTCAAAATGGTTATTTCCTAGGCAAGTGCTATTGCTATCCCACCGTTAAGGGGCAACCATATCTACAGGAGCACTACACAGTGACCAGCAAAGGTTAAGGGGGCTTACCATTTGGGTGACCCTTATCCCAAGTGCTGGGGTGTCTGAATCCGTCCCATGGATAACTCAACCCTAAATTGAGGAAACTATCTCTCAATCATTTACTTTGTCTCAACCATGAAATCGTCAGAGAGTTGTGAGGCTAGGTGATGAAAGTGAAATTGTGAGCTGCGTATGTGTTGTTGAAAATTGAAGAAGACACAGAGCAGCAAATGGATTTATGGATTGATTTCGGAGATGAGGACTCGAGAAGAACTGTATGTGTTGAAGGATTTGATGTTACATCCGTGAATAAGAGAATCGATTCGATGGTGAGGGTTAGAATGCATCGAGTTCGATAGAGTGAAGTATGAATTTGGATCGAGAGTAAGAAGGGTTTGGTGAATTAGAAAATTGATTAAGCTGGATTGAAGGAAGAGAAGAAGGGGCCTCGGTTGAATCAATGGATGAGGTGGAAAATGGAGGTATGATGCTGTTGCTCGGGCTTTCTTGGGGTTTGAGATGAAATTCATGAAGTGGTGGGAGAAGATGAATCAGATGAGATTGATGTTGTGAATTGAGAATGGAGATATTCGAGATTCTAGGTCCGTGGTTGTTTTCGTGATATGATGGGCGGTTGAAGATTGCTAATTGGTGGAATTTAAGGCAATGGTGGTCGGATTGCAGGTATTAAGAGAAGCAACTCAGTTAGAAAAGGCACCGATGTTTGTGTTGTGGCAAGATGGAATGAGAAGGTGTAGTGGTGTTGCCTGGCAAAGGAGTTTACCGCGTCTTCTGGATTGAAGCAAATGGCTCGCTGGACCAATTAGTGTCGTTTGAGTGAGCTCTGTGTCATGGTGTTGGCCTGGGGAGGTATTGTTGGCTGGGTGGCCCGTAGTTGGAGGCAAAGTGAGTGCAACTCAACGGGTTGAGCCACAATGGATGAGAAGTTGATGGTTGGCTAATGTTACCGGGTGCGGGAGTTTGTTGCCAAGGCTCACTTGTTTGAAGTGAAGTGATATTGCAGTGTCCGGGTCCAGTGGTCGGTGTTTTGCCATGGGTTAACCGAAATGCTTGCCGTGGAAGGAAGAGGCGATGGTCAGTGGCCGACACTTAGAACCTAAGTTGGGCAGGAGTCATTGCAAGAAGTGATGGTATCAGCAGCTTGGTGCCGCAACTATTGTAGTGAGATGGAGTCGGCAGATAGATGGAGGTGGCAATAAGCTTTAGTGAAGTGCGGAGTGCAATTGGGCTTGTGGATTTGAATCTGGGTGGCTAAGGTTCCGTGTTGGAGGTGGTCTTGAATTGCAGGTGGGATTGGTCCTGCGAGATGGAAGTCATGAATGTTCTTGGATGTGTTTTATGCCATAGAAGCGAAAAGGAAGAGCAGTGTGGCAATCGCAATGATGTTAGGTTCTTTGTGCGGTGGATTGAATGGCGGAGGTGATGAAGCTTGTGGTGTGGTTCTGTGGAGGTAATGATTGCGTAAATGGGTATGTTTTCCGGGAGGGAGTTGATTGAATTGCGGGGGACTATGTGAGACAGATGTTGCGGTGGTAAAGCATGAGCCGGTGGTCCGGAAAGCGGTTGGTTACAGTAAGAAGCCACATAGGACGGTGGGAGTTCTTTGTTGAAGTGTAGGCACTGGAACCGAGAATGAATCGGGGAGGTGAAGTTGCGAGAATGCACGGCCACATGGCCGAGGCTAAAGCACGGGGGATTGTGCATCACAAAGATTGAGCCCGTGCAATGGCATGGCTCCGGTTTGGCCACTCGGCCCACTAACTCACCCGACCCGATCCAACTCTCTCGACTCCTGGTCCGACCGAGTTAAACCGTTGACCTCGACGATCCGACCCGTTGACCTGCATGGCCAAGGCGATTTTGCCGGTCACACGTGAGCCGATTTCCCTGTTTTCCCACCATTTCCCGCCACAATACCGCACTCCTATTGACCGATTTTGGGGCATATATTTTCACATGGGTTTCTCACACATGGTTCATGGGCTTGGTGGACTTTTTGGTGATGGACTTTGAAGACCTAATTTTGGAAAGTGTGAAGGTTATAAGAAGGAGTTTTATTCTTTTATTATGACGTAATTTTCTCTCGGAGTTTTGGAGGAGAGCCATTCTACTAGGGTTTGCTTCATTTTATTTTACATGTTCTTCATTTTATTTTTGATAATAATTATGTTGAATCAAAATACTATGAGTAACTAAATACCTATTATTGGTTATGGATAATAGTGGATTTCACAAATAAGTTTTGATTCAATGAATTAGTTTTGTCTCAAGTTTATTGTTTATGATTCATTGTTAATATTGATATATGATTTGATAG
>JAJJWW010005078.1:0-21267 GCA_023531295.1 Papaver armeniacum
TTAGCAGAATTCCTATGTTAATGCAATTAAGAGATTTGGCAACCATGATTCCAATAGCAGAACCACACAAACCATGTAACTGTCGTAGTGGAGCCAGATACCAGCCAAGTATGGCATGTCCAATTGCAAATATTTTTTATTTTTTTATTTTTTTTTTGTTTTGGATAAAAGTATGTTGCTGCTTCTTCCAATTAAATTATGAAAAATTCCAAAGCTTCTTCTAATTAAGTATCAAGCATCTTTCCATATTAACTTTTCTGCTTGTGTGGCGTTTGTTACATTCTGCATATGCTAGGGGTAAGATTATATTTGTCCACCACCCATTTTCAGTGTACTACAGAGTTTACAAGTCCACTTGGATATTATTTTTGGTAGATGGTACTTTGATGACCCAGCATTAAATATGATCCTAGCTACTTTGATATGTAAGTTCTGCAATTAAAGATATTTTCCGCATTACTTCTTGTATACATCTAGCCTGTGGCTGCGAATACCGGCAATAATGTTGAAGGAACATTAATACCCTCTGAAAGCTACTCTATATCTAAGTCTAGATTCTCTTAGTCAATAATCTACTCTCTGAATTAACCACCACTAATCGTAATCAATCTAATCCAAATGGCATCAACCACATACAGATATGGATAAAAATTGCACAATCCTGTTTAGACTAATCCATGACAACTTTCAAGCTTTGTTCATAGAGTATATCAAAAGTGCAAGGCCGGTCTACTAAGAATTTAGACCATGTTCTTGTTCAAGCTCTTGAGTTGTTCTTTGTTTTCTTTCTCATGGTAACTTTTGCTGCCTCAGTAGCAGATCTTGGCTTTCAGTACAATGGCTTCATAGATGCTCAAAATTTGCATCGCGACGGCATGGCAGATATCACACTTGACGGAATCTTGAGGTTAACAAACACGGAAATACGCAGTTGGCCACTGCTTCTACTCCAATCCAGTTCAATTCCATTGCAACACTTCATCATCATCAGCGAACGCCAACACAACTACTACTGCAGTTTGCCGGATGGC
Source organism: Papaver armeniacum (assembly GCA_023531295.1). NCBI lineage: Eukaryota > Viridiplantae > Streptophyta > Magnoliopsida > Ranunculales > Papaveraceae > Papaver > Papaver armeniacum. The sequence goes on from JAJJWW010005078.1 coordinate 1,032, forward strand.
ATGATTTATGGGTATGAAAATACTTGCAAATTATATGCAGAACACAACGATTATTATCTTTTAAGTAAGAATTTCAAGACAATCACACGCTTGATAAGCAACAAAGAAGAACTCAACGTTGTTAGTTTCCCGTACAAATATATCGGCAAAGATAATTTTGTAAAGGAACACTAGAAGTGAGCAAAAGAAAAAAATTACAACCCAAAGTATAGATGAACTATCAAATTACAATCCCAAATTACAAGGGACCTTCATTTGGGGCATACCCAAAAATTTGGGGGCATACATATGGATGACCCTAACTAGTGCGGGGTGATACGGAGTGTCTAATGAGTGGTTAAGTTACTTAGATACCCTTGATTAATTAATTTATTTTTAATACTAATTTTAATTAGCTTTGTTTTTTCAAATTTTTAAATTAATTATTTTTTGAATTTTGTTTTTATTGCATGAAATTTTTTCTTACAAAGTTCGGCTAATAATAAATGCAATTTCTCGGCCGAACTTCTCATTTTTTTTTTCATCTGAAAGTGTCGATGAACAATTCGACAGATAATTAAACACCAAGATGTTAGCCGAACATCACTTTATGAAGAATAATACTAAGTTCGATGTCCTATTTTTTTTATCGAATATGGCAAACCTAGGTAGGTTTTCACAAAACACAAGTTCGGCTGACATAGTATCAGCCGAACCCACGTATGTTTTGAAAAAGCTTAGGTTCGGCATATCGCTTGTCAGCCGAACTTAGGTTCGTAAATAAAAAATATTTAACATAAAAAAATGTAAAAAATTAAATTGAATAATAAATAAAAAAAATTAGAAAAAAATATATTTTTTTTAAGAAAATAAATGTGTATTTTAATTTAAAAAATAATTAAAAATATAAATTATGAGGGCATTTTTGCCATTATGAAAAATGACTGGATAAGGGATACCCTAGAAACACTATTTCCAACCATGTTTTTCTCTTATTCAAGAGGCCCCAAAATTTTTGGGTATGCCCAAAATGAAGGTTCATTACAAGACTGACTCAACCCTAACACACGAATTTAACTTGTAAGGAAAAACTCATGACCCCAATGCCAACTAGGGGGTGAGCATTTGGTCCGTAATGTCGCTTGATTTTTAACTGCGTGACCAACCATTCTTTTGCGGATGGATGTCAGGGACCGTTCGTTAATGGGTTGGATGTGGATGGAATTTTTGAAATCCAACGGATTACGGATCGGGCCCGGATGCAATCTTGAAAATCCGTTGGACATCCATATCCGTTAAATTAAGCGCATTTATATAGTTCTAGAAAATACTATGAATCATTTATGAATTTTTAAGGTGTTTGCTCGGGGTGTTGTTGTTGATGGTGGTTTTTAAACAAGGGGTAAAATCGTAAAACCCCATGACCTAGTGTTACCCGCAACACATTAACTAAGAGCATTTAACTCGGTGTAAAATAATAATAGGGGGTATTTTTTCAAAATACGATTTGGGTTTTCAACACAGAACCCTAATTCCAAAACCAAGCCGCACACTGCGCACCATGGCAACAATGCCAAACCAAGCCGCACACTGCGCACCATGGCAACAATGCCCAAACCAAGCCGCACACTGCGCACCATGGCAAGAATGCTGCATCAAGCGACACCGCGCACCACTGAAGCAATGCCAGATTGCCGCACAATCGCGCACCACAGCAGACAATGCCGGACCAGCCGCAAACTGCGCACCACGGCAGCAATGCCATACCAAGCCGCACACTGCGCACCATGCTAACAATGCCAAACCAAGCCGCTATGCCTTTGGCCCACGCCAAATATAGCGCCCTAGGCTTGCAAGACTTGCAACTAGGTCAACATGGCCGTACGTGCCATTGGCACATGCCAACACGTACCGCAAGCCATATTTTCCAAGTCGCTATGCCTTTGGCCCACGCCAAATATAGCGCCCTAGGCTTGCAAGACTTGCAACTAGGTCGCATGGTACATGTACGTGCCATTGGCACATGCCAACACGTCTGCGCAAGCCATATTTCCAAGTCGCTATGCCTTTGGCCCACGCCAAATATAGCGCCCTAGGCTTGCAAGACTTGCAACTAGGTCAACATGGCCGCACGTGCCATTGGCACATGCCAACACGCACCGCAAGCCATATTTCCAAGTCGCTATGCCTTTGGCCCACGCCAAATATAGCGCCCTAGGCTTGCAAGACTTGCAACTAGGTCAACATGGCCGTACGTGCCATTGGCAAATGCCAACACGTACCGCAAGCCATATTTCAAGTCGCTATGCCTTTGGCCCACGCCAAATATAGCGCCCTAGGCTTGCAAGACTTGCAACTAGGTCAACATGGCCGTGCGTGCCATTGGCACATGCCAACACGTACCGCAAGCCATATTTCAAGTCGCTATGCCTTTGGCCCACGCCAAATATAGCGCCCTAGGCTTGCAAGACTTGCAACTAGGTCAACATGGCCGTACGTGCCATTGGCACATGCCAACACGTACCGCAAGCCATATTTCCAAGTCGCTATGCCTTTGGCCCACGCCAAATATAGCGCCCTAGGCTTGCAAGACTTGCAACTAGGTCAACATGGCGTGACGTGCCATTGGCACATGCCAACACGTACCGCAAGCCATATTTCCAAGTCGCTATGCCTTTGGCCCACGCCAAATATAGCGCCCTAGGCTTGCAAGACTTGCAACTAGGTCAACATGGCCGTACGTGCCATTGGCACATGCCAACACGTACCGCAAGCCATATTTCCAAGCCGCTATGCCATTGGCACATGCCAAATATAGCGCCCTAGGCTCGCAAATCATACAACCTAGGCCAAGTCGGCCACGCATGCCAACATGCTCATTTGGTAGCCTAACTTGCAAACCGTGCAACCTACCACCAAGGCATTCCGCACATGCCAAACACACACGCCGGTAGCCTAACTTGCAAACCGTGCAACCTACCACCAAGGCATTTCGCACATGCCATTGGCACATGCCAAACACACACGTTGGTAGCCTAACTTGCAAAACCGTGCAACCTACCACCAAGGCATTCCGCACATGCCATTGGCACATGCCACATGCGTCCCCTAGCAGCACCACTTGCACTCAAGATGCAACCAACACTCGAGACATCAACACAAATCGGGGATGCTTTTAGGGTTTTGGTTTGGCGGTCCAAAGATGCGGCGTACACTACGCTCACATTAAGAAAGCGTGAAAAGGAATAAAGCGGTCAAATAAAAGAGGAAATAATTGTGAAAACGTTTTCACCCATTAACACCATGCGGTTACCACCTCCTCCCATTATTTCACCCTTTACTCTCTTCCTTCATGAGGCCAGGGTACGTTTCAATCTCGACTTGTATAAATAGGTCTTACCTATTTCCACCAGACAACAAGTCTCGGTCAGGAGAAAAATACTACACTCTTAGAAAGGCAACTTTGCAAGCTCTCCCAAAAGCTTTCATCTCTTTCAAGCTTCCTAAGCTTTCACTTTCTGATACAAGTCGAGATACTACTCTCCCAGAATTATTCGGTCTCAACACCTTTCTTTGCTTCCCTCCCCAAATCAACCCTTCTCCTCCACTTTCAGGACCAAGCAAGTCCGGAACGGCCATTTCTTGGTTTAGGCTGGGACTTGTATAGATTGATCTCTCGAATCTATAAAGTGCTCACGTGCGAAACACATTTGTTTAGGGTTTGAACCAGTTTTCTCACTCACCTACCAAATTACGAAATCAGTGAAACGATTTTTACCTATAAACAGTTGTACATGACATTTTGTATACATATATATGATATGTAGGTTTTATAAGGAGTGATTTGTGTTGGCTTTATTTTCTTTAATATAAATTTTAACTAAAACAAATCCATTGAATTATTTGCATCCAATCCGTTCATCCATTGAATGCAAATCCGTTGGATCTGGATTGGATGCGGATGCCAAACTTAAAATCCGCAGTGCATTGGATTGGATGCGGATGAGATGGAAACCGGTCCATACCGGTCCATGCTCACCCCTTGCCAACATTGCCAAGACTTTACAAGCCCTGGACTGATATCCACAATTCCAATACGATAGGCCTTGTAAGAAAGCCCAAAATTCCATCTAACCCTAATCTTAAAGTAAAAAACCCCAAAGTCCCTCTCCAATGAAGATACTGCTGGCGGCTCCGCCGTTACCTGCACTTCAACACCACCAGAGAACCACATCATGAGGTAATTTTATTTCGATGTTTATTTAAAATGTTGAAAAAATTGCTTAAAATGATGTTGACTTCGCTTATCTCATTTTAGTGAACTTAAATGTTGTTTTATTGGCCATTTTCGTAATAAATACTTGAACTTAAACCCCATCATTGGATATGGATGGAGAGGTCCCTGATTTTAACCAGACGGATTTATTTTTTTTTATTTTTTTTTAAGCATAAAAAAAAATGTTAACCATAGAATATTAAAGAAGAGCCCTTTTCAAAATCTTACTTGAAATTGCAATACATACTTTGAAACCAATAAGCTATGACATCTTCAGCTAAGTTACTTTCTTCTTGTATATTATTTGGTACATCTATGAAATTCACTCCAACATTCCAACTTACTTTGTAATAATTATGATTTATAATTTTACAAATTGATTAATCTATTTTTTTCAAAAACGATCAACCAAACTATTAAGTTTACTTGAATCACTTCGATGTTACGAAACAACAAAATCAAAACTATATCTATTAGGTCACCTAAATTGCTTCCTTGCAAACAACTTTCAAATATGGACTGCGCAGTTCCGACAGGAGGATCTTGATGCGAGGGTCCAGTAGTTGCTTGGTTAAGTGTTACTTATGAACATGACCGTCTGCTAACGAGTTGAAGGCAGTGCAGTTAGCTGTTAAGCTTGCTCTCAAGTAAAAAGTCAAATGGATGAAAGCTTACTGATTATATGAGGATGTAGACTTGGAAGATGTTAGTGGGAACTGCTCGTCAAAGCACAACAAAGAGGAGGATATGGAGATCAGAGGCCTACTTCTAATTGGCAATAGCAAAGTGAACCTAGTGGAGAGGGTCTGATGTGTTATAATGATGTGTTAATCCATTTGTTTGCTTATAGTAAAAATATAATTTATAATTTCTAGCAAGAAAATCATCCAACGTCAGCGGATTTATCCTTCCTAAGTGATTAGGGTATCCATACATCGACATGTACTCCGAGGCCCAAGCTAACCCCAGGGAAAAGCCGAAGAGGATTAATGTTTATAGATTAGACAAGGATAGTCCGGTAAATCGTGCTATTAAAAAGAAAAACCCTAATAAAATTCCTTTATATGTTTCAGAAAGATAGACCTGCAGTAAGTTCGGTGGTGTTGAACAATCCTTTGAAAAATCTCTCTCAAAGATCTCCTAGTATGTATGTGGGTTTTTTTTTTGAAAGAAAGATAGACCTGCAGTAGGTTCAGATTAAGGATTTTAGGTTAATGTTTGCAGATACTTTCGATTCCCATATCATATGTTTTTTTTTGGGAAAAATATCGTTTGGTCCTTTTTTAGGTGGGCCCATGTCTGTTTAGTCCTTTGGTCAAACGCATATAACTGTTTGGTCCATAATTATTTAAAAATATTAAACTGACAAAAATACCCTTAGTGTTAATTTTTTTATATATTCTTATGTGATTCATTCCAGAAATGAAGTCCATACGAAAATAAAAAAAAAAAGCAAATGAAGTCATATAAAAAACCTAAAAAAAAATGACTTCATTCGGGGAATGAAGTCCATACAAAACCTAAAATGCAGACTTCATTCCTGTGAATGAAGTCCATAAAAACCTAAAAATGCAGACTTCATTCCAGGAATGAAGTCCATACAAAAACCTAAAAAATGACTTCATTCTGGGAATGAAGTCCATACAAAAACAAAAAACGAGACTTCATTCTGGAATGAAGTCCATACAAAAACCTAAAAAATGACTTCATTCCAGAATGAAGTCCATACAAAAACCTAAAAAACAGACTTCATTCCAGAATGAAGTCCATACAAAAAAAGCCGACTTCATTCCGGGAATGAAGTCCATACAAAAAATGAAGAGGTAAAAAAAGACTTCATTCCGGGAATGAAGTCCATACAAAACAAAGAAGTGAACTCATCTTCATCTTCGTCTTCATCTTCAAAACAAAGCAGTTAGATAGTTCATTTGTTCGATGAAACTTCATCTCCATCTTCAAAACAAGAAGTATTTTTTATCTTCTTCGTCTTTATCTTCTTCATCTTTTTCTTTTTCTTCTTCTTCGTCTTTTTATTCTTCGTCCTTTTCTTCTTCTTACATCAGCAGAAAAAAAATCCTAAAACTCATCTTCTTCAACAACGACGGCAGATGAGTATGATGTAAATCGTTTTCATCATATACAACCACAGTGACAACAAATAAACATGATTTTCACGTTCGAATCACCATTGTTCTGATAAAAAGTAGGAAGAAAAAGAAAGAAAAGAAAGTGGAGACGCCATTGTTAGCATCTAGCGGAAGAAAAACCAAGAAAAGAGAGAGAAATTCTAGATCTGAAAAATAGAGAGAAAGTAAATCGATAATGATTTATTCTCTCCTACTTTTGACTATATATATGGTCCTTATCCAAAAGGGTATTTCTGCCACTACAGGGTGACATTTACATCATCCATGACATCAGCGTAGGACCAAATGATAATTTTTAGGACTAAATGATAATTTATATTACCAAATAGGACCAAACAGACAATTGACTGGGTCAAATGGACTAGACTGATACATATATTTTATTTTTAGGACTATATGGTATTTCCTACTTTTTTTTTTGGTTACAAGCTCGAATGGCTCAACATATATGGGATTGAACGTATTTGTAAACTTCAATCAAGATCCTCGTTATTATTTGATCAAGCGCTGCCTGGCATGTTTCGTAAAGATGTCACGGGCACAGCTTGATTTGGGTTGCCGGACGGACGGACGGTCAGAAAGAGTAAGGTGAAAGTTCCAAACTGTTGCATGCCTCTTATTTTATTGCTACTGGTGATAGATATGTGCTCCAAGGCCCAAACTATTAAAAACCAAAAAGGGAAGGATTTAAAGGACGTTTTGGTAAATCATGATTTAAAGGACGATATACCGGTGATTGATGGCATCTGAAAAAAAAATCACCAATCACCGGTCTAGGGAAGATAGTATGAAAGTGCGGGGTAAGGGTAGAGTTGAAGTGGTGTAGAAGATCTGATATCAAAGACTTAATGAAAAGAACACAGAACTAAAACTCAAACAAACTTTTCTTAAATTAATGTATTTCGATTCATGGCTCAACAGCCTATTTATATGATTAACAAACTTGACTATCAAGTAAAAAACACTTTCCTAACTTAATTAAACTCTAACAAAAACTCTTCTAGAAAATTCTCACGTAAACTAAACTTTAAAACAAGAAATACTTTCAAGCCAAGTAAACTTCTAAATACCGTACCACGCATCAACAACTCTTGTTGATTCATTCACTTCATGTCAACTGTAACAGTTGGTCTAAACATACTCTGTCAACTCTCATAGTTGATCCATACTACTGTATCAACAACTCTTGTTGATCCCTTTTGTCTTTTTCATAGTATCTTGGTTTATTCTTCAACATCCTCCCTTAAATCAAGATACTCTTTGCTAATCATTCCCAACTTTCCACGCAAGTAAATGAAAGTGTTAGACTTCAAAGACTTGGTGAAAATATCTGCCACTTGCTATTCACTCTCAAAAAACTCAACAGCTATCTCTTTGTTACTTACAAGCTCTCTGATGTAATGAAACTTAATATCATTGTGCTTACTCCTTCCATGAAGCACAAGATTCTTAGTTAATGAAATTGTAGACTTGTTACCACAAACTATTGTTGTTGGTGTATTTTGTTCTTGAAACAATGACTTCAGCATCATTCTCAACCACACAGCTTGTGTAGCAAAATTGCTAGCAGTTATATACTCAGCTTTTGTTGTAGATAATGAAACAACTTGTTGTTTCTTAGATGACCAAGATAAGAAACCTGTTCCTAACTAAAATCCATAACCAGTGTGCTCTTTCTTCCATCCGTATCACCAAAGCCCAATCACTATCGTAAGAAATCCAACTAATTTTGGATCTTCTAAAATATTATAGAGAATTCCCATACTAGTTGTTCCTCTAACATATCTCAGAATACGTTTTGCCGCTTGTAAAAGTGATTGTCTGGGTTCTTCCATAAATCTACTAACCAAACCAATTGTATGCATAATGTCAGGTCTTGTAGCAGTCAAATATCTCAAACATCCAACAAGACCTTTAAAGTCTGTTGAATTCACAAGTTCTCCTGATCGTTCTCTTGTCAACTTCAATCTCTCTTCTACTGGTGTTAAGATTGGATTGCAATTATCCATCTTAAAACGCTTTAATATTCCTTCTGCATATCTTTGTTGATTAATAAAATTCCTCTTTCAGTTTGTTGTACTTCTATGCCAAGAAAATATGACATTAAACCAAGATCGTCATCTCAAATTCCTTCACCATATCCTCCCGAATTCCTTGATCATCTCGTAACTATTTCCAGTAAAAATAAGATCATCTACATACAACCATACTATAATATGATTGCCAAGAGTATCGACTTTCAAATATAAAAGTATGCTCATGTGGACATCTTGTAAACCTTTCTTAATGAAATAAGAATCTATTCTTGTATACCAAGCTCTTGGTGCTTGTTTTAAACCATACAAAGCTTTGTTTAGCTTGTATACTTTATTCTCCTTCCCCTTCATAATGTAGTCTGCTGGTTGTTCAATATAAACTTATTCTTCCAAAACTCCATTCAAGAATGCTGACTTAACATCCATATGAAAAATCTTCCATTTATTCTGTGCAGCTAGAGCAATTATCATTCTTACTGTATCAAGTCTTGAAACTGGTGCAAATACTTCTGAGTAATCTATTCCTTGTCTTTGTCTATATCCCTTAGAAACTAACCTTGCTTTCAGTCTATCTACTTCACCATTTGACTTGTATTTTGTTTTATAAACCCACTTAACACCAACGGGTTTCTTCCCTGGTGGAAGTTTTGTTAATTCCCATGTATCATTATTCTCAATTGACTTCAGTTCTTCATTCATGGATTGAATCCAACCTTGTTCTTTTGATACTTCTTCATAGGTTACATGATCACAATCTCCAAACAATGTAAAGTTCACAACCTCCTCATCAGTGTCTTCATCATCTCTTGTTAAAACATAATCATTCAACCTAGGAGGTATAACATATTTTCTCCTTGGTCTTGTAGTTTCTTGTTGTGGTATTGCTTCTGTTCTTGCTTCTTCATGATGTTCTTCAGCATTGTCTTGAATTTGTACTTCTTCTTCAACTACAAGCGAACAAGGCTGATAGCGATAGGTGGATAACCATTCATTGTTGATCCATAGTTCCAATTCCATTGTGAATCTTCATCAAAGATCACATCTCTGCTTATAACTATTTTTCTTGTTTCTGGATTAAACAACTTATATCCTTTGGTTAATGAACTATAACCAACAAGAATACACTTTTCACTCTTGTCATCAGACTTCTTTCTAAGTTCTTTAGGTATATGTGCATATGCAATGCACCCAAAAATTTTCAGATGTCTTACACTAGGTTTTGCACCTCTCCAGGCTTCTTCTAGTGTCATATTATTCAAAGAATTTGTAGGACATTTGTTGAGTAAGTAAACTGTTGTATCAGCTGCATATCCCCAAAACATTTTGGTAAATCTTTTGTTATTCTTATAGTTCTTGCCATCTCCATTATGGTTCTGTTCTTTCCACTACGGGAAAAATATACATCTACAACTGGAGATTTACAACACTTTTCTAAACATCGTAGAAAGTCCTATGTTTTACAACTGGTTTCAAAGGAAGAGTTGTCGTATATCATCACTGCCAACCCTTAGGAAACAAGGGGTTGCGCTAAGAAAACAAATGACAACTCCTTGAGCAAAACAGTTGTGACGACATTTAGCTATAACAACTCTGTTCCATATATGTAGTGACTTAGCCTATCACAATTCTGACAAGTGTTGTTGAAGAACACAAAAATATGATAATGAAAAAAATGTTAGAGGGGAGATTCGAACATGAACCTCTTTGCATGGAAGTCTAGCTCATCAACCACCCTTTCAATTCACAAGTTTCGGTTTTTTTTTTTTTTTTAAATAGAAACCTACAACAACACTTATAAGTGTTGTTGAAGTAAAATATATAATGTTGGAAAAAATGAGGTTATAGGGAGATTCGAACATGAATCTACCGCATGGACATCTAGCTCATCAACCATCCTTACCGTTCACAAGTTTTGGCTTTTTTTCCTTTTTAATAAAAATGTATAACAACACTTATAAGTGTTCTCAAGTAAAAATATAAAACATTAGAAGAAATGAGGATGGGGGATTTGATCCTCAACCTCGTATGGAAGTCTACACCACTAACCATACCTACACTATTACATGTTCCGTCAAGTTTGTGGTTCTTTAATACACTAATTTTATGACAACCCTTCATAAGAGTTGTAAAACAAAATGTAATGCTCAAAAATAATACTCAGGTGACTAAGCCGCAAACAGCACGAAGCCTTCTCTGTAAACAATCACATACACGCCTTCTCTGTAAATAATTACATACATTTTTCACTATTTGTAATATTTACTTTACTCACTTCAGATAAGGGTACTCTGGTAATTTTCACAGTCTCCATAATATTTATTACCTTTATTTCTAGTAAGGGTAATATGGTGATTTTAACAATTTATAATATTTAGTTTACTTATTTTTCGATAAGCGTGGTCTGGTCATTTTCATAGTCTTCATAATATTTATTGCATTAATTTCCAAGAAGGGTAATATGGTCATTTTCACAAGCAGTAGTATTTACTTTACTTTTTTTCGATAAAGGTAGTCAGGTCACTTTCACAATCTCCATAATATTTATTGCACAAATTTCCATGAAGGGTAATATGATCATTTTCACTATCTGTAATATTTACTTTACTTATTTCAGATAAGGATAGTTTAGTAATTTTCACAATCTCCGTAATATTTATTACCTTTATTTCTAGTAAGGGTAATTTGGTCATTTTAACTCTGGTAATCTTCGAACCTGGGATGTTCAATTCTGATATATTTCTTATCAATTTCTGATATATTTCTTACCTGTAAATGGATGGATTCTTCGTTCTTACCAAGTTTCTGACTTAGAGTAATCAACTCGCGGCCAGGATTCGATCTCAGACCATTGTATGCATAGAATATGCATAAATAAGGTTTGTTTAAGGTTTGTTTAAGGTTTCGTAGAATATCTCGAAGGAATCTTACTTGTAAATGGATTGATTCGTCGTTCTTACCAAGTTTCTGACTTAGAGTAGTCAACTCGCGGCCAGGTTTCGATCTCGGAGCATTGTATACATAGAATATGCAGAAATAAGGTTTGCTTAAGGTTTCGTAGAATATCTTTTGAAGGAATCTTACGTAAATAGATGGATTCGTCATTTTTACCAAGTTTCTAACTTAGAGTAGTCAACTCACGGCGGGTTTCGATCTTGGAGCCGGTATGGATACAATATACGAAATAAGGTTTGTTTAAGGTTTCGTAGAATATTTCGAAGGAATCTTACCTGTAAATGGATGGTTTCTTCGTTCTTACCAAGTTTCTGACTTAGAGTAGTCAACTCGTGGCCAGGTTTCGATTTAAGAGCCTGGTATGCATACATTTATGCAGAAATAGTGTTTGTTTAAGGTTTCGTAGAATATCTATAAGATATCTTACCTGTAAATGGATGGATTCGTCGTTCTTACCAAATTTCTGAATTAGAGTAGTCAACTCGCGGCCAGAGTTTCGATCTCGGATCCTAGTACGCATACAATATGCAGAAATAGGGTTTGTTTAAGGTTTCGTAGAATATCTCGAAGGAATCTTACCTGTAAATGGATGGATTCATCATTCTTACCAAGTTTCTGACTAAGAGTAGTCAACTCGTGGCCAGGTTTCGATCTCGGATCCCGGTACGCATACAATATGCAGAAATAGGGTTTGTTTACGGTTTAGTAGAATATCTCGAAGGAATCTTACCTGTAAATGGATGGATTCGTCATTCTTACCAAGTTTCTGACTTAGAGTAGTCAACTCGCGGCCAGGTTTCGATCTCGGATCCTGGTACGCATACAATATGCAGAAATAGGTTTTTTTTTAAGGTTTCGTATAATATCTCGAAGGAATCTTACCTGTAAATGGATGAATTCGTCGTTCTTACCAAATTTCTGAATTAGAGTAGTCAACTCGCGGCCAGGTTTCGATCTCGGATCCTAGTACGCATACAATATGCAGAAATAGGGTTTGTTTAAGGTTTCGTAGAATATCTCGAAGGAATCTTACAGTAAATGGATGGATTCATCATTCTTACCAAGTTTCTGACTAAGAGTAGTCAACTCGTGGCTAGGTTTCGATCTCGGATCCCGGTACGCATACAATATGCAGAAATAGGGTTTGTTTACGGTTTAGTAGAATATCTCGAAGGAATCTTACCTGTAAATGGATGGATTCGTCATTCTTACCAAGTTTCTGACTTAGAGTAGTCAACTCGCGGCGGGTTTCGATTTCGGATCCTAGTACGCATACAATATGCGAAATAGGTTTTTTTAAGGTTTCGTATAATATCTCGAAGGAATCTTACGGTACGCATAGCAAATGGATGAATTAATCGTTCTTACCAAATTTCGAATTAGAGTAGTCAACTCGCGGCGGTTTCGATCTCGGATCCTATAGTACGCATACAATATGCGAAAATAGGGTTTGTTTGGAGGTTTACCAAGTAGAATATCTCGAAGGAATCTTATAATATGTAAATGGATGGATTCATCATTCTTACCAAGTTTCGACTAAGAGTAGTCAACTCGTGGCTTAGAGTTTCGATCTCGGATCCTGGTACGCATACAATATGCAAAAATAGGGTTTGTTTACGGTTTAGTAGAATATCTCGAAGGAATCTTACCTGTAAATGGATGGATTCATCATTCTTACCAAGTTTCTGACTTAGAGTAGTCAACTCGCGGCCAGGTTTCGATTTCGGATCCTGGTACGCATACAATATGCAGAAATAGGTTTGTTTACAATATGCGATAAATGGAGGTTTATTCGTTTTTTTAAGGTTGGTATATAATATCTCGTAGAATAAGGAATCTTACCTGTAAATGGATGAAGTTTACTTAGAGTAGTCGTTCTTATCCAAATTTGCATCGAATTAGAGTAGTCAATTTCGATGATGTATCATGCTAAGTCTTACCAAGTTTCGAACTTATAGTAGTCCTCTCGAGCTTCTTGGTTCATAGATTGTATGATATTATATCCAAGTTTGAAGTTCGAATCGACATTGATGCTTCATACTTATCGATTTTGATGATGTATCATGCTAAGTTTGAAGTGATGAACCCTCTTCGAGCTTCTTGGTTCATAGTTTGTATGATATTATACCAATCTTTACGAGTTTCTATGATATATCCTGCTAAATTTGGAGTCCATTTCGGACACTGAGGGTTCATGGTTTGCATGCCGTTGATCTCATTTGAAGCTAGAAAGTTCATATTCTTCTCAATCACCTCCTCGTCTCAGTCAAAATTTTCAATAGAGCTTTAAATGCAGTGATGTTTGTTTTACTATCCTTAATCACCTTCATTTTTCATTTTCCCAATTCATTCTTATACATTTTTTGGATTTTTTTTATATCAGAATGTCGACAACAATGTCATAAATTTATTAATATTTTTTTTGGATTTTTTTTCATGTCGAAGGTTGATACTAAAACCGAATACATGAGTTCGTATTAGCACAAAGAGAAACACACATGCTTCTCAATCCTTGATCACCTTCATTTTTCATTCTCCCGATTCGTTCTTATACATTTTTTGGAGTTTTTTTTATATCAGAATGTCGACAACAATGTCCTAAATTTATTAATATTTTTTTTGGATTTTTTTTCGTGTCGAATGTTGATAACAAAACCGGATACATGAGTTCGTATTAGCACAAAAAGAAACACATTTGCTTCTCCATCCGTAATCCGTATGAGCATCCCAAATACAATATCAACCGTCAAGATCTTTTTCTTGATCCGTATGGGGATCAAACGAAATGTGGTCCGTCGATCTTTTCCATTTTCATTCTTGGTTGTATCCCTCAACCACTCGAACTCTAATTCCATTCAAGGTTCTCTCTTTCTTTCTTCCTCTCCTCCGAAAAACACCTCTCCTCTCCTCCGAAAAAACCCGTCGGCGCTCCATCACCACCGTTGCTCTTCTCTCAATCCCTCTTCTTCATATCCATTTCTTGATTGAATCAACCTATCTTAATTCTCATCTCTCTCTAATTTTCTCTGACTCCTTCATTTAAGGAAACCCTAAACTCTAAATCTCTCAATCCCTCTTCTTCATCTCTTTTTCTCTTTCACCCTCTCTGTGCAAAAACTAGTAGATCGATTATATCTGTACAAAATCCCTAAATATGCTATTGATGATGTTTTTGATTCTCAAAGAAGTTGTTGATTTTGTAGATATAGGGTTTGATAGATTGATGAAAAATTAGGTTTTCAAAAATCGGTGAAGGTTATCTTTTGCATCAAATCGGAATCAAGGGTTAATTAGGTTCAATTTTTGGAATCTGTTGAAAAACTTTATTGGAGATGAAAGAAGAAAATAATTGGTTGATTGAGGGGTAAGTTCTATTAAATCCCGAGAAAAATCGAGCTTAGAGGCATGGTGATTATCATGGTTTTGAGATGAGAGTGGTGATTTCAAGTTTGAGACCGAGGAGCAAAGCAAAAGAGGAATGAATAGATGGGTTAATTGAAGAAGGAGCTGTAAATGAATATGTTGATGGAAGAGGTGAATATGCTGATGAACAGAGAGATGTTTAAAGGGTTTTGTGTGATTCAAATCAGTTATAGTGGTAAGAATTCATGGCTTTGTGATGCTACTGAGGAAGGTGCGAAGATTTTGGGTCTTGAAGTTTGAAGCTTGAACTCCGAGGCGGGGAAAAAAGCGAGAAGACGAGACTGTTTTGTTGATTGGAGAAGAGAAAGAAAAGAGAGCTTCAATGGAAGATTTATTAGTATTTAGTGTTGTTGATTCACGGGGGAATCTAATGGAATACATGTAAGTTAGAATGTATTGTTTTTGTAGAATTTGTTTGGATGATTTAGAATTATGGTTTTCTTACAAGTTCAAATTATATATGGTGATTGAATACTTGTGTCTATTTTTTTATTTTCATTTTGAATTTTTATTGTTATCATCTGCAATTTGAATTTGATTTGATTGTCTCCTTGTTTTTTGGTGGAGATTGTCCTAATCTTGGACTGGGAAATGAGGACATTCGATCTTAAGGTGTCGGCGGCTCTATATTACTAGAAGAAGATTTGGCAATGGTGGTGAGCTGAACTGCAGCTGCAAATGCCCTGACTTTCATTGCGGGACAACTACCGGCTTCAAGAGCTCCTCGAGTTCGGTTGATTGGCTTGGAAGAGATATGCTTGATATGAATATAAGGGATAAGACATTGGAAGAGGATGACGATAAAGTAAGTATTTTTATGTTTTTTTGGTAGATATCTTTATTCTAGATGGAAAATAAGGGATAAGACTAGGTGTAAGTTGTTGGAATTTCTTTATGGATGATAGTCTACATGCGGCCAAGTGATAGTTTGCAACGGTGGTGGTATTTATGATGAGTTTGCTTTTCCTTGACTATGTACATGTAAGCATAGGGTGGTTCTTTGTGTTTTGTCCGAAATGTAATGGCTTTTAACTTATCATTTGCAGGATAGTGAACTAGAAGTAATTGATAGTGTTGGTGCCGAAGCAGGGCATGTAATAGCAACTATAGTTGGTGGTCGAAATGGCCAATTGAGGCAGGTGAGGAATGAAAGAAATTGTTAGTGCTTGGCTTGATTATGTGGTGCTGAAGTTAGTGTCACTGAAATGTTTTGATTTTACTTTGCAGAATATTAGTTACATAGCAGAACATGTGGTCGGAACATGTTCATTTGGAGTTGTAAATCAATTTTTGCTGGCTATCTTTTTAGCAGTAGCTCCAAAAATATAGAGTTTTCTTTAACTTTCCTAAGAGCAGGAATAAAAAGTATATAAGAATCTGGTCATACTTATTCTTTTTTGGCAGCCTCGTCCTTGTCATGTGTCCATGCCGACAAGTTCCCTTTTGACGCCGTTTTCTAGTTCCTAAAGAAATAAACTCTTGCGTCTCTATCCATGTAGAGGTCCTTTGAGATGATAAAATTAAATTTTTATTAATTTAGATTTTCTCTTCTTTTTGTTTCTCTCCTTAGGGATCGTTTATAATTTTTCGATGTACATTTGTAGCTTGTATAGGTAGTATATTTTTCTCGGGTCAATAGTGTTGAGTTTAAGGTCTTCTTGATTAGAGTGATTTCTTTGTTCTTTTCACTATGTGGGCATGGAGTTTATCCATGTTGTAAAGTCTATTATGTTCTTATATTAAATCCCTAATAGTGTTAGCTAATGAACTGTTAAATTAGTTGTTTGCGGGATCGGAGGAACTCTTTGCTAAATATTGAGAAAACGATGAGCCCACCACGAGAGATGAGAGACAAGCTTCTTGCCCTTGATCCACTTGACACGTATCATGTCATAAAGGTTGATGAAGCAGAGGCGAGTTACGCAGATTGTCACAGAATCTGATTGGGATGGGGTGATGAAATTTTGGGTTTTGTTGTGGTGATCACCGGTGGGTCTCGGATAAGCTGCTTCCCTCTTTGGAAGGTTAGTGATGAAGAGGATGAAGTACCCTCACTTACAGAGCGTCTTGCTGCATCTAACCTCGATTCTTCTCCAGAAAACCTTGACAGCTTTAAAGATTTTCTCAGTGAAAATGGGGTCAACCTTGATGAAGTTCAGGTATTATGCATTGTGTTTCTTGGTGTTCCAATCTCACTACCTCGCAATCCAGGTAGTCAAGGGACAATAGTTGGGGGAAATGTTGAACACTTACTGTTTTGGTTTATGTATCTTCCGAGTGAATGAGCCTTATCTTCAATTTTTGGTATTGTAGATCCGCTCTTCCACTGATGACTACGAGAGCAATGGAGACTGACTAATCGGTTCATGTGAGTGCATCATTAGAAGCCTTTGCAATTAAAACCGAAGCCTCGGCATCTTCGATGATTGTCTTCATCTTGAAATTCCGATTGGTAAGGTTCAATCCAGTTCCTTCATGTAATGCAATTCGATAATCCACTTGTTGGTTGTTTTGTAGCCTTTCTAGATTACATAAGTTTGCTTCTTTTGTTTCCCATATTTGTTTTGGACTTAAGAGTTGTGATGTAGTTATTTGTTAGGCTTAAAAAGTCTTTAAGTTTTGGGAATTATGTGGTGACAATTATTTAGTAAGGGTTGGCTTTGGATATTAACTTGTATTCAGAATAATGCTTGGATGCAGTTACTTGGAATGTTGTTGTAATGGTGCGACACCGGTAATAGAATGTTCTTATATGTAGTGCTTCCATTTTTAGTTAGTTTTTTTCTCTTCGTTTATATTATTGGTAAAAAGAAAAGAAGATATTTTTGAAAATATAATTTCTTTGTTTGTTGGTTTGGTGCCAATTTGTGTAACCGGAGATCCAGTTAAGGTTTGAGGATGATTCTCGCTTGAGCTTTCATGAAAGAGTCTATGGTGCTCGTAATAGTCGGCCTCGAAGTGGTAGTGGGTGGGGCACAAGAAGCGTGGAGCCGCATCCCTAATAGATTTGAATAGATTTGAATGAGGGTATAACAAACAAAAGGATGAAGTAAAGGAAGCTTTTGACTAGTTGTAAGAAGGAATTTGGAGCCAGTGTTTACTCTGACTGATGAAGAGAAGTGGGATTGATGCCAGATTCTGTACTGCGAGCAATGAACTTGTCCCTCATCTCATAGGTTATAGTTTCTCTTTTTCTTTTCGTGATATGATTTTTTTGTTTTAATTGTTGTAATAGAAAGAAGAAATAGTGGTAAAAATCTTAACACTTTGTAAGGTTGTCATTTTTTGCAACTTAGAATGAATGTAAATGTGTTGCCTTTCGCGTGATTAATGTGAATGTGAAATACTTGGTAGATTAATGTGAATGTGAAATACTTTCGGAAATTTGATTCCAGCTATAATTTTTTTCAAAATAGTTTTATGCACACAACTTCTAATAAGAGTTGTGTTCTATAATTCAACTACACAAACCAAAGGTGTGAAAGAATGTCTTTACAACATAACTAGGTGTTGTCCAAGATATTTCTACAACTCTAGGAAGTGTAATGACAATAGTATTCACAATACAAATAGATGTTGTCTTCAGTTTTCAACTACACAACCCGAGATATTGCGAAAAAGTTTCTTTACAACATAACTATGTGTTGTCCAAGATAGTTCCACAACTCACACAAGTGACGTGCAAATCTTATTCGTAATACTAGTATTTGTTGTTACATATGTTTCCACGATACAAAACTTGTGTTGTCCAAGATATTCCTACAACACAAGCAAGGGTTGTGTTAGGCTTTCAAAAAAAAAAATCGAAAGAAAATCACAACTTCGGGAAAATATTGTAGAACCATGAATCACATCACACTTTACAACTCATATTCAAGTATTGTAGAAAAGCTTGGACTTTCTACAATACCCCACCTACACAATACATAAAAAAGCGTTGTCGTAGGGGTACTACAACGCTAATAAAGTGTCGTCAATGATGATTTTTCCCGTAGTGTTCTTTCAGCTACACCATTCTGTTGAGGTGTATATCTTCTGTAAGCTGATGTAGAATACCATGTTCTTCCATGAAACTATCAACAATAGTATATTTTGTTCCTCTATCAGTTCTTAAAATCTTGATGTTTTTACAAATTTGTTTCTCAGCATATGCTTTAAAACTTCTAAAAGAATGAAAAGTATCACTTTTTTGTTTAAGTAAATATACCCAATCCTTTCTAAAAAATTATCAATGAAAGTTATAAAATAATTATTACCTCTATGTGAAGTTACTTCAATAGGACCACACAGATCACTATGAACAATCTCCAATTGTTGATCAGCTCTAACAGCTTTGTTGACTAGGAATGGATCTCTATGCTGCTTGCCAAAAATGCAATTCTCACATCTTGATTCAGGAATCTCAATGAAAGGTAAACCAGATACCATATCTTTCTTTGCTAAGGTTAGTAAACTGTTGATGTTCACATGCCCCATTCTCTTATGCCACAACCAAGCATCATTATGAACGTGACTACTATAACACCTTTCCTTTTTATAATGAATATTCAAAGGAAACAATCTATTCTTAGTCATCTGCACTCTTGTAATATGTCTTCTAAAACGATCTCGAATTGTACAAACACCATTGAAGATGTTCATAGAATAACCTCTTTCAGATAATTGACCCATGCTCAAAAGATTTTGATGCAAACCTGGTACATAAAACACATCCATAATATATGTTTTTGCACCATTCTTCAGAATTATTCCAATCCTTCCTTTTCCCATAACTGGAATTGTAGAATTGTTTCCAAACTTCACAGTTGAACGACCGATTCATCAAGATTATCAAACAAATCTTTTCTTCCACACATATGATTACTGCAACCTGTATCTAGATACCACTTATGTTGAGGTTGTTCTTCGGGTGTATGACAAGCCAACAATATATTTTCAGCTTTCTTTTCTTCTACATCTTCTTGACTTTCTGCTATATTTGCTTTGAAATCTAGGCATTTTGGATTCCAGTTTTTGCTCATCATTTTCTAATCTTGTGCTCTCATAACATGGATCATTGAATTGAAACCCTAACAGTAATCTTAACTGTGGCGCAGGCTGCAGCACCGGCATTGCCTGTGGAGCTCGTAGTTACGGGAAGTGAGGTGGAGCTGACAGTATCAGTTGCCCGCTCCGCAGATGCACAAGAAGTGAATATGACATCACCAGCACCAACTCCAGTGTCTGTAGAAAAACATACACAGGAATAATCATTTCAGTAAAAATAAAAACGAAAAGAAAAGAAGATATTAGCAAATAAAATGCACAACTTACGCGGTGCAGCGGACATGAGAATCAAAAACATACACAGGAATAATCATTTCAGTAAAAATAAAAACGAAAAGAAAAGAAGATATTAGCAAATAAAATGCACAACTTACGCG